>UYWX01000059.1:0-63119 GCA_900622495.1 Hydatigera taeniaeformis
GGAGGTCATATGGGTGGAGATTCGGGCTCTGGTAACCGCGGTCCTACTATTGAGGAGGTGGATTAAGTTATTCCTTCAGTTGTGTTTTTGTTTTTTTAGCAAGATATGCTCTTTATTGTTAGTCCGTATTGTTGATGGTTTTAAATTGTGGCTACCGTAGTTGGTCTTCTTGGCCCTTAAAGTTTGAGTGATTTTGGCTTATGTTAATGTGGTTTCAAATCGGCAGGCAGGTTGTTGTTAGGATTTTGGCGTGAGTCTTCTTTTGGGTAGTGTAATGTCGCAATTTGGTGTCGCGTCGGGCGTTATTCTTGAGTTTGGATGTTGTAAGCGATGCTTGGCTCTTGTGCCTTCGTGGATTGACGTTTGATCTACTGGAGGGGTTTGTCATGGCGGGATGAGTGGTGATATCCAGTTCTTCTTAGGGCAGGTTGTGTTGTGGGTGCGTACTGGGCTCTTGTTCGTCGCTAGTTTTTCGTTCTTTTGTAGAATGGCCCTCATCGGCTTTCGTGTTCTTGCACTTTAATAGTCCTGAATTAATAGATTTGGGATGCTAGTGCATTGGGTGGTGAGCAGTTTCTTGTCTGACTGACTTGCAGTTGAGGTGTTTATTTTAACTTGGAGCTTTGAACATTGCCCAGTTGTAGTTGTTTCGACTCGAGATTAGATCACATTGCATTTGGGAGTTTTTCGGGAGAGGAAGTTTTGTGCTCTAAGGTGCCCAAACGAATGGTTGATCAGCCATGTTTGGGGAAATGGTATGCTTACTTTAGAAACAAGTGGTAATGGGGGGCATCGGAGTCTTGAACGGTGACCCTGGCTCTGGCATCTGTCACCGATTTTGGTCGCATGTGGAGATTGATTTCCTTGGACAGCGGTTTTTGTTTCGGGCTGCGACTTATCGGCTTTGTCAATGGCGTAGCATTCAGCTTCTCGAGGCTTGAATCAAGGCTTCGGTATGAAAAATAGCCTTAGAAGTTAGTTAAAGGGGCTTCTGGAGCGTGATTCTTATTCGTTTACTCAATGTGATTAATGCCAATTGTTGCAATTGGTTTGTCAGTGCCCGTTTTAACCAAACTTAATTTCCCCTCAAGATCAGATTTCGCTTTCGCCTGATTTTTCACGCTAGTATGTGTCTTCATAGAAGTTTTTTACCCATTGTAAGGGGAAAATTTTCGTTTAAGGGCGTATGCAATGTAAGTATATGCAGTACTTTGATGAATTGGCCTCTGTGTCCCTCCTCTCGAGTGCGGTATCCAATCTACTTGGCCTGTGAAATAGGTAGTATGTGTTTCGACTGTCTTGCATCACGTTAAATCACCCACAGTTGATGAAAGCGGTGCAAGGGAAGAGCTGAAGTGCAACTGAGGCACGCATAACATCGTCGCACTCGTTCACCCTACAACCTTCGAACTCGGTACGACTTACATCACCCAAATTCACTGTTGGCGCCGGAGTCCATTGCATCCTTAACTCAGGTAAGGACAATAGGCGGTCACATAGTACCACTTTTTCTAAATGGACTCTGCTGGCATTTCCATGCTTTAAATCTCTGGCCTTCCCTCTTTTAGGCACTTGAGCACCTTCGGTTCGTCCACTGCCAGTAGCAATTTTGCCGACTTTATATTTACAATAGTGGAGATTGTTGATGTTCCAACAAAAACGGCATTTTTTATCAGTGAGTTTCACCACAGGCTCAGATCATTACTAAACATGAAGCTGTGATAGCACATCTCATCCAGTCGACAAGTTAGTGTTTAAAATTGGCGGCATCTTCAACTCTTTGACCGGATCGTCAACAAATATTTTGCTTTTCTGTCTCGGCTCTTTCCAGCCTCTTGTAACTTTCATAAGACAATACCACCAGTATCACTTAAGGTACGCTTTTCTCCCCAAATTGCTGACGTTCTCTTTATCAAGCAATAGGAACGAGCCCGCAGAACGGCGGAGAGGACAAATAGTGTCGCTGAAACTTGTGCAAGCTGTTTACCCAGTTGAGCGAGTGTCAGTGTAGTACATTAGAGATGGGAAAATTTTGTTTGCCTGCTTAACCCTTATCCAAATACAGCAAAGCTAAACCCTTTCAACCGAATGCCTCTGTCCACAAGGTGCTGGAGCAAAGGTCCACAGAAAGTGCACGCCAAGGCAAAGGGTATGTCAACGTTTGCCTCACCACAGTGCGTAAGTTTACCGTAAAATGGGTCATCGGGTCAAGGGTGAGTGCATTGAATATACTGACATTCTTCCAATGTACTTGTCCGAGCCCCTGCCTCAAAAGCACTGGGTCTTCTACAGATTGCGAGAGCAGTGTCATTGTTTACAGGCAGAGTTGGAAATAAAACGGCAAGAACTGGTGCCAAAGCCCTCATCAACTAGAATTGACGTTAATTGGCGCAACTTTACCGACTCCAACATTTTAACTGTGGAGGGAAGCAGCCGAAACTTTACGAAGGCAAAAAAGCAAATTGCTTTCCTCGACTCTCCGGTTGTGCTACTGACTGCAGTTTTTCGGTGTAGTAAAACTTTGAGCATCGCATTACTGAATGGATTTGTGCACTACATCATGCCAAATGCAGCCAATTTCACCAGTTATTTGAAAGCGATAGAAATGACATCGAAGCCACGGTGGAGGAGGGAAGTAAATTACGCATCAAATTGGCCAACTTCACTTAGCGAGGTGCCTTTGAGGAGCACGCACAGCCTCTCGCCTCTACTATGCGTCCGTGTAACTATAACAATAGCAACGACTAGGAAAAGGCGACATATGCAGTAAATTAAATGAGGTCACGGCCCTGAGTACCATGGAATCGCGGATGGAGGCTCCACATTTGCAAAATCTTATATAAACGAAAAATAATTGCCCTCATATACGTCTAATAACCTAAATCCCAAAAAATTCGGAGGCGCCCACTTTCAAAGGACATCATATAGTAGTAACCGTTGCGAAGACACATCTCTTCAGATCTGCATATGCATTTTAGGTAGTTGAATGACAGGTTTTATCGAAGAGTGAGATGACATCGTGGGCTGTGTTCTACATCTTATTTGTGTATAAACGAGGCGTTTCCTGAAGTCTTGACCACCGACAGGAGGGTCGGCAGCTATCGCCTGGCGGCCGGTTAACAATTGAATGTGAGCTTCGACACAGACTTACACTTTGGTTTCGTCGCTGAGAACGGGGCATTCTTGCTTGTCGATGTGAACGTGGATGCTGCCTTCATGGTGGGACATAATACAATCTTGGACTTCTTTGCACACGTGGGTGGTGGTCGTTCTGCAGAACACAGTCTACTCTTGGAACTCGACTTTTCTTTGCTTACACTGCGAATTTTGAGCTGTCTCTCCATCCACTTTTCTATGTGCTGAGCCAACTTTGGATCAATTTTCTTTGAGAGAAGGTAGATTAAATCCACGATGTCCGCTTCAGTGATTTCGGGCAGGTCTTGTTGTATCACCATTTTCTCCGCCTTTTTGATGGCTCGACTGCACCATTTGACTGTGGGAGGTGAGTTTACTTACCTTTTATTGCTGTTTCTGCTGCATCCGATTTGTTCTCGTGACGCTGTCAGTTTCTAGCACCTACAACTTGAACTTATGCTTCATTTCTGGAGAAGCACGTGTCTTCCGCCCTTTCGCCACCATCTGCGTGACCCTCCGAGCGTTGTTCAAGTTTCGCTTCTTTCACAAATTTTTAATATTTGCTTAGACGTCTACGTGCTTGCCAGGAGTCTGCGAGCACTAAAGGGCTCCAAAATACCTCGAATAACCGGAACTTCTTGTTATGACTGACTAAGATTTCCACCTTTAAGGCAGCCGCTACCCACCTCGAGCAGAAGGCGGACATTCTTAGAAAAATTTGGGATCAAAAACTCCTGCAGTTAACTGTTTATGCTGGCGCTAATCTACCTTCAGTTCTCAACGCCCTATTAACTTCGTAACAAGAGACGAATACAACGCATCGCCGTGAAGTTCTGTTCACTAACTGCCTCCGTCAACAGCCACAACCACAACTCTTAGGCTCTTTGGACATGAGCCTAAACCTTGCCAGTTATTTGCGCTTTGATGTGATGATTTACTAAAATAGGCTAAATCTTTAATTGACTTACCTCGCTCTAACAAAAGCACCAAATCATCGTTTTGATAAATGGCCTCAGCGTGTACCACAAAAGCGATCTCATAAACCGGACATTTCCCTACGAGGCTCTTAACGCATCACACAGCATTTACGCAAGTTAGAATTTCGACCTGATCCTTTGACCCTTAAAGCCATCTTGCAGGGTCCTTGCATTACATAAGTGCTTTGAAAATGTTTATCTCCTTACTCTGAAGTAATGAATAAAGTAGAGCTCTTAATTGGCACCGCACCGTTTCTTTAGGATCCAGGTTCGACTTGGAATTCGGCGTGGAATTCCGTGAAAGTTTTGCATGTTCATAACTGAGTTGTCACCTGCTTTAAAGCAAGTTATAACAAAGATGAAGGGTTTAAGTGACAGAGTTTGTTGACAGATGCACACAAGGATGGCACAATTGGTTTCTGTAGCACTGATGGCAGCGGAATAGAAGAGAGAGGCGATCTAAATTAGTCTGGGGAGAGATTAGAGTTCACCTCCCTCAAGTGTGAACCAATCAGAAAGAGGCGCGCGTCAGTGAGACGCTTTAGAGATTTCAGAGAACGGCAGTCAAGTGAAAATCATGGAAACTCTGTTAGGAGAGTTTGGAGGCAACTTTGATCATATCGTCTTAGCTCCTTCTGATGTAGTGAGCGGTGCTTTGTACAAACCCTACCTCCCGTGTTTCAGCAGCCTTGTGGACTGTACACTGCTTCAATCTTGACGCCTTTTAAAGGCATTGTTGAGAAGGCTGCATTTAAAGCTTGATGTCACTCATTCTGCTTGCGTAGGTAGTTTATTGTGTCAGGCGCCCTACGCTCATCTTAATGGCTAAACTGCGTTTTTATACGACCATCACTTTGAGCGGCCTGAGGAGGTTGAAATGCGCAACACAGACGTGAGTTTTACTACGAAGGCAGCCTCTGTGCCATCGCCTTGAAAGCCTCAAGAGTGAAATTTACCACGTCAGCAGCTGAAGTGTATGTCATGCGAGGTCATGCCAACTCCACAATGTGATCCTTTGAAACTAACCTTTAAAGAATTATGCATTCACTTTACCCATTTCCAATTCTGCCGGCTAACGAAGGTACCCAAGTGTTTTTTGGTTAGACCTCAACGCAGTGAGTCGTCATAACTTTTAAAGACACAGAGTACGGGTGTGTTCCACCACGTACTTCTGAATGCAATATTCCATCTCGAAATTGTTTAGTGCAATACGTTGTCTGGACAATGCTTGAAAGCTTGTAGAAGGGAAACAGCCAAAACTGTTCAATCAGTCATCAGCCTGGTGTGGTGGCATGAGAGCTCAACATACAAACTGCGAAAAGTATTGCGAAAGTAGTGAGGCAATCTTCACCGCATGCCCCGTGCCTCTCCAAGCGATGCCAATCACTCTACCCTAGCACCGAATGGTCGCACAAACTAATCGGTCGAAGGTGAAGATTTACAAAGTAGGTTTTACCGCCACTGTCAGGATATTTTGGATTTGACATGAGGTCTGATCGTATCCTCCGGGCATCTAGGCATTTTAACTATCCCCTACCGCCGCTTAGAGCCTCTTAATGACAAGGAATGCTTCGGCTCCTCAACGATGAAGATTCGTCGAAAGAGCCGTAATTAATTATGCCTTTCCTACCCCATGCTGATTCACATCGACCACCTTTCAGAGATAATCGAAGGCGTATTCAGAGACATCGTGATTGTGATTATTAATGCGATACAGAAAGGCACAGATAAAGTTGTAGCACTATCAGCTGGATCTTAAGGTGATATCGCCTTCAGCCAATTAACAAGCGAATTGAAAAGGTCAACCAAGTTAGAGCTTTCGCAGAACATCAACTAAGGGTAGATGATGGGCCGGTGACTCAGTGCTGTGAATCTTAGTAGTGAGCCACTACTGTTTTGTCGCCTACTACTAGCTAATATATGAGAAAAAAAGCCAAAAAAAGGCATGAAAAAGCACGACCTCAACGCGTATTATCGTTTCACCTCTTGGTCTTATTAGCCGTTAGCCTTTAATGGACCGCATAATTTCTCCTACATAATGCAAACATGATGCAACGTGTTAAATTTGCACTTTATGCACTGCAGCATTTCGAGACTTTCTTGAAGGAAAAGGAAGGCATGATGCTTAGGAATCGGTGCTGTTGGCATGCCTCGGAGGCAGGTCTACTTAGGGAAAGCAAAATGGCCACCTGAGTTACCGTAACCGAAATCGGCAGAGACAGAGCACCACATATGAAGCCGCAGTTAAACAGTTACATATCTCACAATTTACTTGCATTCACTATTTGTTTTGTTTACAACCCAGAGTTCTGAGACCATCTCCATGATCATTAAAACCTCGTGAACGTTCAAGTGCTGATTTCCCAACGCCATACAAAGTCATCGCACGCAACAAGGTTTTGAAACAGAAACTTATTTTATCCTGCATTAAGAAGGGAGAAAATACCAAGACTATGTAGAATTACAAAAAGTGAAGAACGTGAGAACACATTTCAGGGTCGAAAAACCCCAGTAAGGTACTTAAATCAAATTTACTACTAATGGGTTGTGAGTAAATGTTTTAGCAGGATGATTGAACTGCCCAACTAGCAAACGGAGAAAACTGTTCAAAACAACTACTTTGATCTTTAAACTCAATGACGCAGGACAATGACTCGAAAATATGAGGAAAGCTTCAGGAAGGAACCTGGAGGATGGGCAGAGGAGATAGCCCCAGCCTTGGATGTCTTCGAAGGCGCCGCTAGCATGGAAATAAATTACAACGAGGTTCCAAGAGAATTCTGTTTCCTCAGCAAGGTCTAAGCATCAAGTTTCGAAGGCAAGCACCTTTGGGTTTCAAGGGCTGCTCAGTCATGTTTTGAGAGGAGATGTCGAAGAAAGATGTACGCGATTTTTTTCAGCGCTGATGCAATCAGCGTTAAAGTTTAGAACGATTGCACAAGACTGACAGCTTTCTCCAAATTAAAAAAAGTTAAGAGCCTGATCCATACTAAGTTACTTCATTCTAGCCGCGCAAACTTTTACGAAGTATAAGACTACTCACTCATCTCAATAGACAAAGTACCACTTAGCACCAATTACCAAATGATGCGCATGCAAATATCGAAGCACTCCAGCCATCCTGAGACTTCTAAATCAAAGTCTTGGTTCTTACGTTGCAGGAAAGTATGTAGTTAGCGAATAATTTAAATGAGTCGAAACTACCAAACGTGATTCAAAAGCACTGACCAAACACGGAAACAGATCCCACTCAAGGCGGACTATGGTTCCAGCCTATAATCGGAATTTGGTGATGAGAAGAGCCAGGCTCAATCAAGGTCGCATTTAAGAAGGGAACGATGAAGAACGATTGACAATTTTTGGAGCGGTTGGATCGGTTCCAAAATACTACTAAAAATTAAGCCACCAAAATTGAGAAACAGGGGTAAAATAAATATGTTAGTCACGCATCATTACAATCGGAAAGCTTTAGAAGAATCACCGGTCATTTCAAACATTACCGCTTTCGTCGCTTAGCCGGAATCATACAGTTCACTTCAACTTCCTCTAGAGGCATCCGCGACACATTCTGGTAAACTGCCTCATCCAACAATGCCTCCTTGTCCATGGTACATCCCGATTCCACCCAGATCATTCGGAGGCCTCGCAAAACCAGCCGCAGTTGACGCCCCTTAACGCCCCACTTCTCGGTCACTGCGGTGCCGTTAAGAGGAAAGCGCGGTGCTTGCCAAGCTAGCCAGGCATTAAGGTCTTCAGAGGTACAAAGGTAACATACTGCTTCAGTAAAGATGGGTTTCAATCGAGCTTGATCGAGGGAGAGGAGATATTCACGTCGCAAGCGTTCAGTGACGCTGCCATCAGCTGCCAGAGATTGTCTCCATTCGACAAGGAAGTAAAGAATACTCTGCTCCAGGTTAGAAGGACGAATCCTCCTGACCAGTGTCTCCACCTGATATAAAAGAGTAAGAAAGGTTAGAGGAATTTCTCAATTTCCTGTGATTTCCTACAGATGAATGAAGTCACTGGATCGAGTATTTGCTTTGATGGGAGATCCACATTTTGGGGCATTTTGGACTTGAGTGGCAATAGCAACAAGGTCTTTCCAAAATTCTAATGTCGACATCGTGTAGTTATGATGTCTTTTCCAATCAAGTGAAGTACGATCAGTGGTGCCCATGGTAACAAAGATGGCTATTACCTTATGGTCCGTAGGCATGATAGGCGCTTCGGATGATGTTTAGTAACAAATAGTTCCCAACGCATAGTGCTCTTTCGCATATTTAGCTCCGCCTTTACATAATATGACACTCAACACCGCGCTACTGCCATCCAAGTGAAGTGAAATACAACTTCCGACGAGTCCTTATGTAAACCAAAGTTCAAGTCCCAATGTCTGCGATAAAATGCACTGATTATTGCCAGACTTCAGTTAGCGTTAAGCTGAACCACTTCATTTCGAGTCGGTATATGACTTACTTTTGCTTCGGAATTGGTCTACAAAGGGGCTTCACTTGAAATAGATGGTAGGCTATGTTTAAAAGCCAAATAAGGAAGAAAACTTGAATGTTGGAAACCATTTAGACAACGAACATAGTGCATATCGAACGGCCTATTGGTGCTTCGATGTGACTTCATGCAAAGAATCTAACTAAGAAGCATCAAAACTAAAACGTCTCAGATTGGAAAGGATGAAGAAAAAGTGATCACAGTAAACACGTGCTTACCTCATCGATAGAATTTAAGGCAGCGGCGACACAAGTGGCGGGATTTGCGTGTCGATGGAGAATACCACCGACATAAATCCTTTCCACCTCTGCCATATTTGGCTTCGCTGGAAGGCCACAAGCCTTCGTGACCCCAGTTTCGGCCATATAACGAAGCAAAGACGGTGCTGCTGGATAGCCAAAAATCAGCCTTAGTTCCATCCATATCCTTTCGCCAGCAATTTTTTCTAAGCCACTGGTATTATCAGCGATAGCCTGAAGGAAAAAATAAGACAGAACTTTCACAGTTAGAGACCATGTTTAGAAAAACGCCTTGCCTTCAATGTGTCCTCATCGTGGGAGTCGGGATTTGTAGCAAGACGTGCATGGAAGCGAAAGTAGCGAAGGATGCGAAGGTAGTCCTCCCGAATTCGATCTGCAGGTTTACCAACGAACCGAATACGCCTGTCCTTTAGATCCTCGTATCCATTATAGAAGTCATAGAGTTTTCCATGAACAGAATAGTGCTCTCCATCACCAGCCGTATCTGTCTCCAAATCACCAAAGCTGACATCGATGAACATGGAATTGACAGTCAAATCTCTTCTGCTGGCGTCTAACTGCCATTCCTTGGTAAAAGATACATCCGCATGACGTCCATCTTGATTTGAATCGATTCTAAGAGTCGTTACCTCGTAATTCACCTAGGACATAAGCAAATTAAATTCGGACCAGTCAATGCAGAAATGACAGGAACTGAGACATACCGTATCATTGATTCGAACGGTGACTGTCCCATGGGACTCACCATTACGATTAAGGATTCTTAATTCCTCCTTTGTGAACATGTCGATCATCTGTGCAGGTGTTGCCGTGGTTGCTAAGTCAATATCCTTCGGTTCCATTTTCATAAGAACATCTCGGACAGCACCTCCGGCGACACGGATTTCATAGCCAAACTTGCGGAAAAGGCCGTTTATGAAAACGAATTCAGGAGTGTGAAAGGCTTTAACATGAGATAGATCGATGACTTTGTCCTTTCCAATAAACACAGTTTCGTTATGGCAAGAAGACATTTTTAAAGATTGGACAGTCTTACTGAGAATTTTACAACTTGAATTCGACAGTATAGAAAGATAGGGAGGCAAAAAGCTAAAACATAGTCCTCTGAGCACTCCTGGAAACATCCATATGGCGTCACCAACACCAGCAACAGAAAGAAGAGTAGGCACGCAAACAAGGCGGGTCAGCCGAAGATAAGAGTAAACACTAACTTCTTAATACAAGCAAAAATCAATCCGAATATTAAGTACGAAGCTTCGATAGATGTTCAAAAAAATAAAATAGTTGGTGATGTGAAAACCATCACTGAAGCAAAATATATGGTTTTGCTGCAATAATTATGTGGATCGGCAGGGTGGTAAGCACAAGGCCTGGAAGCTCTGCTTTACTGGACAATTTAAAACAGTGCAATAGCAGTCTTCTATGTATAGGTTTAATCTGAGTTTGCTACTCGAACTGAGAAGTTTCTAATGCTACTGTCAGTCTAGTTTTTAAGTTGGTAAAAACTTCAAAAAGTTACAGTTATGCGGCTCATATTATTAAGGCACGCTCAGAATAACGTTTTAAAAGCTTACTTTTAAAACATAATTTAAAAACAGTTTCAGCGTTTTTAAGTATATGAATTTTTGTACATCGTCATTTACCCATCATCTTAGTTTTAATAGATCGTAGACCTTAGCTATTTTTCAACTTTCCAGTTATTTGTATCAAGTGGGTCAATGAAGTGCGTCTCTAGTTATGGTGCTTTCGTCGGCCTGCGCTTATTCATGGAACAGGCCTTTGTCCACTGTGCTATATTTCTGTGTTACTTTGAGCATGTCATGCTCTGAGGTTCTAACTATATCAGTTTTTAGCATGTTAATAGTCGGTATAAACAAATTTAATGTAAATAAACTTTTTAAACACATTGTTCGAATATTTTCTTCCGTCTGATTCCTAACGCGACCATTCTTCTGTTACTGGGTTTCCTGCCCGGAACGCACCTTTATGTGTCTTGTGTATCAGCTGATGCACACAATTTCGACATCGATTCATTTTAGACGAACCCTATTATATTTTAAGTTATCTACGTCCCCATATGGGAGCGTAGTTATGGTGAACTAAAGGCTTCTCATCTTTAGTGGCGATTTAGTCCATTTTCGATGTTTGGCTCCCTTAAGGCTGCTTGGGAAACTTGCTACTAATTTTGCCTTACACTGCCCTTGAGTCGCAAATGTTGTAAACATTCGCGGATTCTCCACAAAGTTGCGTGATTTGCTCCATAGAAATGCAATAGTGGACAATGACGACTGAGGACTTATCGGTGTGGAATAGTTTTATACAATCTCTTGATGTTGATCCGGACAAAGCAAAGAATATTGAACAGCTACCGGAGGATCAAAAAAGGCAACTTATTGAGTCTTATGTAAGTTCGCTTGTCCTTATTTAGGCTCTTGACTAGGCGGTCAAAACCTCAAAGCACTCCGCTTATCATTATGTAACACTGATCAAGGGTCTACGAAGTTGTCGTGGTACTCTTACCAAAGTAAGTGTTTAAGCTCTGCTTTTGTGACCTGTTTTCCATCTAGTCCAGGAAAAATACTCTCCAGGCAGCACGCGAGGTCTTGAACTCCACAGAGATTTCCCTTCGCACTAACAACGTCTCGTACGTTAACCGGTTTCTGGCGGCCTAATAGCCTTTCCTTAGGTGGGTCTATGAATTTCTTGACAAGGGAGGACTTCAAGCTCTACAGGAGTACATGTCCAAGACCGTCCGATATATGCTCAGGTATTATTCACGTTCCTCACCGTTTCCCCTTCTTTGTCATCGTTCACTGTCTTCTACCCCATTCAAAAAAGACACCTACAAAAATACGCCGCCACAGTTTCATCGTCCTCTTCAGCTTCTCTGTAAGTGTGCATGGGTCTGATTTCAGCTAACTCGCGGGCGCTTTCATTTTACACTAAACTTTGATTGGCCAATCCATCCATCCAGCTGGCCCACGACGAAGGCTTAATCTCTCATGACTAACACATTTGACCTATTTTTTTATTCTTAGCAATGCTGTTCTACCGCCGTGTATCTGCAGACGTCGAAACTGCACGCACAGCACCTTTGGATTGGATGAGGAAAGAAGCATAGTGGACTGTCAAATCGCGGACTGCGATGAAGGGGCTGCGTCGTCGTGGCTATTTTGCCATCGACCAGGGCACAGGAAACATAGTAGTGGTGATAGAAGTGGTAGTCTAGACAATCGTCATCGTTCGACAGGAAAGGATTCCTCCTCCGCATCATCAGCTTCCGTTTATGAAAGCGTTCATCTTGGCGTAAAGTGCTACCGTGCGTTGCTCAACAATCAAGTACGTTAACATCAATTAGGCGACAAATAAGAGGGGTTGTACTTGCCATTTCATTTTTTGCTTTATTAACTTCAGCGAGGGTGTACAATGATCTTCGAACAGCCGGAGAGCATCAACACAATCGCGCTGTGTCTGCTCCATCCCAGTTTCCAGTGAGTGATAATGAACGGCTAATGTTACTAAGTTGGTATTACAGTCTTGGAGGCCCTTTTTTTCGGTTTAAAAACGGGAAAGGCTCTTCGTGACACCGAATTTGGACCTATATGCGTACGCGTGTAGGTGCACGCATTTGTGCGTCTTTGTGTGTGAATCATTTAGTCCCCTGACTAAGAACAAGGCAACTATTCGGACCGATGCAACTATGTTGAAGACCTGCGGCTTAGTAGTGGCGTCCCTCCCACACTGTCTCCTTGCCCTTTGAAACTTTCCATCTGCACGACTGCGGATGAATGGGCATTTGAGGAAGAGTAGGAGCTGACTCACCGTGTTGCAGGCAATTATGAACGACTTACTGGCGCTCTCACCTAGTCAATAAGAATAAGCAAGCATGGTTACAGTGGGTGTTCCTTTGATTCTATCATAGATTTGCAGGCGTTAGTGATAACGTTTGACGTTTTGCGTCCTTCTTTCGAATTGCTTACAAATAATTGGGCTACGGTGGCCGATGATTGCAGTGGCGCTAACTACATGGCCTTTGAAGGTCTCTTTAAACAAGGGTGTTTCTTTTAAGAATGATGGATGTTTAACGTGTCGATAGCATTGCAATGTGCGAGGCAATGCAAATCTTCCTTGAGAAATACAGGAAATTCTACCGCTTCTGCCGCTGTTAGTATTGATAACAAAAAGTTTTTTACAAGCTTGCATTTCAAAAAGTTCCTTCGCGTCATCCCCGGCAAATCCCACATGTTTTGAAAGACCGTCAGTTTTTCTTCTGTGGGTGTTTGTACGTTATTGATCTTTTCCATTTTCATGAATTATCTTATCTGTCGAACAAATCTTTGAAGCATAATTTCCTTTCATGAAATAACAAAAGTAGTATCAATTTGAGGCACCTCCCTATTTGAAAATCCATGCTCAAGGTTCTTTGAATGATCAAAATCAGTAAGAGTAGGTTATGCGAATTCCGGAAGTTGTCTGAATATCCTTGAAACATCGTAGTACTGTGTAGCCATGCTTTGTTCATATTTCTGCCTTTTAATTTCTTCACCCAACTAAAGACCTCTTGCCATCTCAAAACATAAACTTAGCCCAACGCTAAACAGACCAGAATATGCGTCTTTACACGATTGTGCTTACTTAGAACTCTACTTTTTGTATCACAATGGTTTCACCCTCTTTACTTCACTAAAATACATCACAGTTGAGTTGTGCTTAGAGGCACTGAATGGGTTCTACGCTTAATGAATATGCTTAGTGAGGATATTTTCATTCCCAAAAGAATCCATTTTATTTAGTAGTCTGTTCCGCTGCCGGGATGTCATGAATTAGCTAAATTTGTACGTTGCAGTTCGAAGCCTCATCCAACGGTATCAGTTTTGGATATCTTTTACAGAACCAAAACTCTGGTTTTGGAGCTCCTTGCTGCAGTGTGCCTGATAGTTGGGGGGCATGACCGAGTGATCGCTGCCTTTGATGAGGTATGCCGCGAGCTGGGCGAGAGTCGACGATTTGAGACACTGGTCTACTTCTTCCGCAATCACGAACGCCTTCCTCCCGACGATTACAGCATTGACTTCATGGTGAGCATCATTGAATAAACTTTTGACTTGATGTGTTACCCTTAATTAGCCGTTTTACTAGATTGGTGTACGAATTCATTGGAATGCGTGTTGATTTTTTTGACATCAAGGTTAGTGTTCTGAGCGTGATTGCGAGAGGCGTCTGTGAATGGCTAAACCGGACTTTTAAACCTTATGCGGGCCTTAAAAGTTTGAAAAAAAACCCTTTTTTCCAAGGTTTATGTATACACCGAATCAGTCGATCTTTCGACTGAGCGTCAAAAGGATTACAGGGGTTGTTCCCGCAATTTGGAAGTGGAGCCACTACATTTGGGTCTGTCAATGAAATGCTTGGTTGGGCATCCTTGAAATTCTTACATCATTCAAATGTCTAACTGCAATTCTGTGCTCATTATTGCTCTGTGTCGTAGCAATTGATCCTGTACAAGCAGCAGAGTTTTCTCCCGTTTTACATCATATTTCAAGTGTAACTTTATCGGCAGCCCTTTATGTATTAGGTCTATTTTGGTTCCTGTTCTCCTGATTTCCAGTCTCCAGACTGATTTGTAGTGCATCTAATGACAATTGCGAGCAGTTGCTTGACACACTTGGTACTGTTACGAACTGTTGTGGATGGTACCATCACAGTACTCACCCTTTTCAACGTTCGCCGTGCAGTTAAAGGTCCCATTTTTGACCTGAAAGCCTCTTATATTGCAATCTTAACAAGTTAGCTATCAAAGGATTTAAAAACGGTTGTTCATTAACTGTTCGTGGTTAAGAGTAAAGAAATAAACGTAATTGGCAAACAACCCAATACAATACATTGCAATACATGCAATACATTGACTGAGGGCAACGCTTCATTAATTTTGGTTTTATCAATATCTTTTACGACAATTTCTATGTACCACTATTAACAAAACTGCCCTCTCATGCTCCAAAATTGTTTTTCTTTTTTGATGTTTAGGTGTCTTGTATGCAATTCATCAATATCGTTGTCCATTCCACTGAGGACATCGCTTTTCGTGTCTTCCTTCAGCAGGAGTTCACCAATCATCACCTAGACGAATATCTTCAGGTAAGCAACCATTTCCTATTTTTTTTCATACCCTTCAGTTAGGTGGGTGATTGGTGCAATTACACTGCTTGCCTATTCATCTGCTCACTGCACCATCGGTCTATCCATAAGGCTCAAATCTGAGTGGGAGCAGGTTTCGTTTTCATGGATGGGAGGGGAAAGATCACCGCCTTGGGTACCCATTGGGGTCAAGTAATGGCAATTCGTCATTTTGCAGCTACCCTCTCTACACATGAGGTGAAAACATGCATTGGCTTTATCATGTTAATTAGGAACTGGCAAGGTGTATTTTTATGGATCTTGACTGTTGGTCAACGTCGATGCTTTAGCACTCACGTTGAACGTCACTTTCTGCAATGCTTTACGCTGTTACAGGGTTATGACTTTTCTTTGGGGCTCTTTTTTACTCAAACAAGCGATATGCTGCAATTTTATTAAAGGCCTTACGATAAATGGCACTTTTGTGAGCTTATTTAAAATCAAACAGGGAATGTGATGTTTTCAGGCCTTGTTATCCCAAGAACTTAAGGGTGTATGCGATAGGGTTTCATCTAAATGGAAATCGAGTCGTTTACCGGACGTGCTAGAATAATTGCTTTCAAAAGAGGAGAGTACTTCAAGGTAGTGATTCTCTGCCTGCCTTTAATTCTGTTTACTTCGAACGTGAAGTTTACAAGAGTTAGGCTCAGCGGTTAGCATGATATATGAATGTTTGGGGCCGGAGGTGGATTTTTTAACCTAACTTGATGTCGGACATGGATGAAAATGGACAAGCTTTGTTGAAAGAATGTACTCCTTGGCCAATCATGTAGTCCCAGTTCATGGTGTTTGGTAATCTAACCGTGAAGGAAATAATTTTGAGCGCTGCAACAATGCCGAAGTGGGTTGTTCAACTTACGTTTCTCAACTTTATTTTGTGTCGGCCGGGGTTTTTGCTTTTTGAGGAACTTTTACAGGCAAATTAACGGATTGAGGACTTTTCTGACCGGGCAGTGTATGAATCTGTACTTCCAAGTTGTTTTGTGGCTTTTTTTGACACCAACACTTGATTTGAGATACCATAGTTGTTCTGATCTCATTACAAAGGGTCAGGTGTATTACACTGAAATAGTCCTCTTTCATATCAAGTATAAGACACATTAAGAAACCTTGAATCGGTAAGAATTTAAGTCCAACAAAGGTTACTACCTCTGTGTTTTACTACCTGTCGTTGATTCTACGATAGCATGGGAAACCAGTGAGAACTTTGCACCCAGAGGAATTCGAGCTGTTCAGACAGGCGGAGCTTAGTCAAATAGGTCCTCGGCCAAAAGCTGGGTGATTCAGTCTTGAAATGAATCATCACGATGGTTTTAGTCTATCTGAGGGGTCTGCATATCCTAAATAGTAAGCTTGTTTACGTTAAGGTCCGACTTTGGGGATTATTTGAGGTGTAAGTCTGAGCTGGATCAAAAATGCTCGTAATTACGCTTTCATTTAAATTCATTCGAATTTTTGTGTCAGCGGATCTATGGCAAGGTGGGAGACCGGTTGGGTCGCCAGTTGGAAGCCTATCTGGACAACCACGTGGATGTGGCGATGTTGTTGGAAGACTCTCAAGCAAAGGAGGCGTTGCAGACGGAGGTGGAGATGCTGGATGCCGATCTTCTCGCTGTGCAAGGCCAACTGGCTACCACCCAGGCAGAATACGCTGCTCGTACCCAGGCCTTCGAAGAGAAGATTAGCTCTCTTCAGTCCCAGCTAACGACGCAGGAGGTAAGGTGCTAGATTCATTGCAAATCTTGTTTGCTTGCTGTCACTTAGAGTCGTTGTGAAGGGAGGGTGGGGGCAAGTTGGCATCGAACTTTAGAGCAATCAGTTTTCCGGAAGCTGTCGAAATTGCATATTCTGATTACTTAGTCACAGAAGTTACTGCTTTATTACTAAATTGTGTGTTCACGAAGACTTACTTTATTTGGCAAAAGGAAACTATCACCAATCCGGACTAATTAGCTGTCTTGTAATTGCCGACAGAAATCTACTGGTCACCAAAATTAAGACAAAGCTAAATTTTACGCTGTAAAGCAAGGTGTCTTTTTCAATGGGAAGTCACGGTAGGTATGGGTTGATGGTCTACTGTTTGATTTTGAAAGCTTAGAAGGAGGGAGTCGTTCCAAAATTCGTGAAGTTTGTAAACTGTGGCCCTCTTTAAAGCAGAGGTAGAGGAGCCAGAGCTGATATTTTTTGTCAAGGCGAAATGCTGAAAATTGCACTTTCAGTCGGCCTAAAGGGATTTAAGGTCTTGTTTCATTCATTTCCTCCATTATAACTGCTCTTCAGTCGCCGATTGATCAGCAGTAGGTAAGCTAACAGTTACTGCATCAAGCTGCTGTTTCAGACGCAGTGTCTGGTCATTCACTTTTCAATGGCACTTAAATTTATTTCTTTTTCTTTTGGTTAACTTCGCGCTCATTATTTCCTACTTCACTCAGTGCCAGTTGTTCTAGGGAAGCGGTAATGGAAAGCCGAATTCTATTATAACTAGCAAAATAAGGCAATATTTTTGTGACAAGCACATTTAAGGTAACTTCTAGTTTATTTGTCTGAAGAAATATGTCATTGGCTTTGCTGAGCTTTGCCTAGCTTGGTAATGGCACATTTTAATATTTGCTCCAAAGTTCTAGGCTGCATTAGTGGCCGATGAAAATGGCCTCTTTGCATGGAATAATGTGACGTTAATTGCGTATCAACTTGCATTTCTCTAGCGCTTCAACAATTCTTTAACCACATTCCACCTCTCTAACATTGTGTATCTCAAATGTCACCAAATAAGATGGCGGTCTTTTTTTCTGAAATGCTGCATTCTGATAACCATTTAGTATGTAACTGGAGGTTATTCGTCCAGGCTCCTTCGAAATCATCCTACTGATTGCCTTTGACGATTTGAATAAGCATGCCTTTAGACCTTGAACTTACTGATTGGTATTTGAGGTTATGAGGCCACCGGAAAATGGGCCATACATCTATTCTCTCTCTAATCGGAACTATTTTAATCATGTACGAACAAATAGTCTGTCAAAAGTGGCATTCAGAGTTCATGCTACCTGCGTTACCATGGCATCTAAGTCACACTTGGAGGTCACTTTAGGTATACAAGCCGGTGAGCAAAAGGGTCTGACATGGGTCGCGTATCAGCCTGTGGTACTGGATCGAGATGGCTTCCTGTAAATTTTTATGCTATCATCCTGTTATGTGTCGTTCTCGAGAACAGCTCTACATACCTTATTTAGTGAAAGCGATTGTCGGTTCCAATCTCTTATCAGAATCCTAATATTTGAAATGCAGTAGTGCATTTCCCATGTCTCATGACCATTTTAGGCCTTATCGTAGTTGACGCGTGCCATCCATGAATCTTTCAAGTGAGATTAACCTTTATTCCATCTAAGACTCTCCTATCCAACAACCAAGATGAGGTGAAGACACTGCGCTCAAGACTGGCTGATCAAAACTCTACCGCCTCGTCGATGGAGAAGAAGTTGCAGCAGCAAATAGTTGAACTACAGGATATGTTGAGAGCAGAACGTGAGCGTGCGAAAAACGCCCCCATCGCCTTATCTCCCCCACCAACTGCTGCTGCGCCACCGCCTCCACCACCTCCTCCCCCACCACCCCCTCCGCCAGGGGGAATACCACCGCCTCCGCCGCCCCCGCCTCCCTTTGGCGCGCCACCTCTACTTGGAACGGTCCCTCCTGGTTCTCAAGGTGCGTGACTCCTCAAATGCCGCCTATTTCATTGAATCGCCCGACTATGTGTTTATTACAAACTTATCTTAAAGGGATGGAATTGACATTTTTGAAATAAGACCTTCAATGTTAGTAATATCAGGCAAATGCAGCTCCGTTTAAAATATTATCAAACCTTTTGGTCCAAACGTACTGCAATCTAATCATAATATAAGCGCAACGGATAAACGGGAAGGCTAAGCATGGTAAGGGCTGAGTTTTTCTTGAATACATTTAAACATTCGTACGTGATTACTGGTTGGACAGAGGCACGAATGGTTTGGCTAGACTTCCTCGGGCCTGGTGCAGGCTGCGCTAAAAATTGAAAAGCAGCTTTATTTTGCTTTAGAAAAGGACAGCTGTTTTCTCCCTCTTTTGCATCAAATATTTATTAAAAGTGGTTATTAATTACATGCAACTGCCTGAACAATTTTCACTCTTATTTGTAGCCAGCAGTTAGGGCAAATTTAGCTTCAGAAGCTATGAGAATACTTAAAACTGATCAATTTTGGTGCTCGGATTATTAATTTAGTTCTCCGACGAAATCATTGCAATCGTAGGCAACGAAAGCATAGCTGATGCGGTTGGAACGGTAAAGCCAAAACTGCGCTACTTCATACTAGTCGAGCTACATCCTGAAGAGTCAAACATTGTAAAAGCTGAGCTTTAGCTTTTATGCCGTTTCTTCAGGCCAATGTAATTCAACAAATGTATAGAGGCTACAACTTTTGCTGGCAGTGTTTTCGAGACGTTTTCTTCCATGTCAGATGGTTGTGCATTTGACCACAGAGACCCGTTGACTCAACAGCATTCAGAGTATCTCGATCAAAGTACACCTTAACTACAACCATCTACACCTTCTGTGATTTCTTTGGGCACATTCTCATTTTAATAGAGAAGGAGGGTATTTCGTTTCATAAGTGTTGTCGATGGCAGACTGCCCAAAAATTTGGTCTTAGTCCCACCGATTAGGATTTGTAGGTTCATGGGTTTTTGCTAGTGAATTGGTTCATAAGCGGCTTTCTTCCCAACAAATAGTCATTGCGGATCAGATAAGGACGTTTTATCAGCCGAATCTTAACCACTCGATCCTACTTCCCATCAGTCCTGCAGTAAACGCTTTTCAACCCATCTGCTTCCTGGTATGTTTGAATTATGCAAATGCTGGACGCGTGTCACAATGTGACAACGGAAAACAGCAATTTTAATCATTTATGCCTATCATTTTTTTAAAACTCAATACTTAATGTTTTTTGTGCGGCTTTTTTAGCAATTTTGTTTCACCATGAGGATCATGTGAAACAGTTGCTTTTGGAGTTTCAAAAATGAATGCAGCAGTGCTTAGGCGAAACAGTAGTTTCAAACATCATCACAAAAAGTCATTGTGAATTTGTCAGAAATATGATTGTTTAGACCATCGTGTGTCCAGTCTAATCGTGCCACTTGTCTGGGATATGCCTTCATCTATGTTGTTGCATAACTTGCGGAGTCAGACCCATCATTGGTGTGAAGGCACAGACTGATCTTGGCTCATGAGACCTTCATACCATCCGATTCGCATTGGTTTTTTTTTGTTTTTTTTTTCTCATTTACTTAGCCTTTTTGGTGCTATTGTTATTGGTAGCTCTGAGATGCGCTTCTAAAGTTGCATCGACGTTACTGTGCCTCTGCAATTTCAACTGCCTACATACTGTACCTTCCTTTTACGATGGTGCAGTACGACAGTCCAGCTGGCAAAATTATTTATGCTTTTTTTGGCGTGCGTCTACCAACATCACTGTTATAACTGAGTTTCCCTCAAATGACCTACACAGGTCTCACACAGGGAGCTGTTTTTTATGGACTGAAAATAAGGCAAACATCGATGTTGCACAAAAATGGACAAATGAATCCTTTAACCTCTGAAACCTGTATGGATAAAACTTCCAACAACTCTACTTACTTTCACAGAATGATGGATAGTCTGAAGGCCATTTTTTTTTCAGGCAGGACTCATGAGAAATCCTCCAAATAAGTGTCAACTCCACTAGAACTGAGCACGTTCATTTTGGCCCCGTGCACCTTCTCATTCGCGCTATTAATAGTGCATAAGTCATCCCATCACTCTGCCGTCTGTTAAAAGTTTCTCACTCAGTTGAGATGTTGGTAACACATATTTGCAAACAACTGCTTCTTGAGTGATGGGCTTGGTTAGTGCATTGAGCTTAAATCCCTTCTTTGAGCAGTTGCACAGCGCTGACTGGTCCTGTTAGCAGATTGTGATGTGGAAATTTTTGTGCTTGAGTAGGATCCGTTTAGGTGGGCAGCTGCGGATACATCCTCACCTATAGTTTGTGTATGATACCTTTCTGTCAGCAAGTCAACTTGATTGGTTTCTCGGTTTTCCATTTTTTTACTTAATAGCCATTCAACTGCTTGAAAATGTTCTATTTAAGTTGAAATTACTGTGGATGTGGTAATTTTTCCTTCTTGACCATTGTACTTTTAAAAATGTGAACAGTCCGATCTTACTGCTTTTCTTTGAATATACCCAAAAGTGCTTTAGCATCGTCTCCGAGTTGGTCGCGAAACGTTTTGAAACATCACTTTCAAAACCGTGATGTTCACCTATTTGGATGCTACTACTCTGTTAGGATGATTGAACGGCACTCCTGGTTTTTCGCGTTTGCGTCCATGCTGAAAGAATGAACTCGAAGGTAGTGGTAGCTAACATCGTTATTTAATTGACTGTTGCTGCGATCTCTTATAGTATCCTGGGAATTGTAGCCTCAATATCATTTAAGGTCTTGAAGTCTTCAACAAATTTTGCTGGGATGCGACGATTCGGTGCCATCTGTGTTACCAGCAAAGCGGATGTAGGTTATTTTAATCAAAATGGCTTGGGTGGCATTAGTCGAAGGACATTGGAATGTGTAATGTATGCACAAATTGTTTCAACTAGTGTTTATCTTTAAGCGTTGGCGTCAACTCAGGCCTCGACAAAGTGGGTGAATCACAGTACTTATCCTGTAGCTCTCCAAACTTTACATTTATCCCCTTAAACATGACTGGACGGTTTATTTTGGCAGCCAAAGTAACACCTCTGCACGTTAGAGAGAAGGCGCTGCTCCAATTAGTCGAATCCTCTGGATGTCTGAACTATAAATGACACAAATTTTATCGTAAAGATAGCGGTAGTGCATTTGTGCTGACTAATCATAGGGAGAGAGGACATTTGTCACAGCCTTGTGAACCTTAATTGTTGTCAAACTAATCAGACTCCCAACTAGCGTGTGCACAGCCGCCTTGATAAAGTTGGTCAACTGCCAACATTTTAAAAGATAGTCATAAGAAGCGCATCGAAATTTGCGATTGTAGCCTCCCAGATCTAATGCTACGTGGGAGATTTGAACCTCCTCTTTTTGAGCTGACTCCTGAACCATTTACCAGTGTTTCTCAAACAACTTATTGCTAGCACTAAGAATACTAGGCATTTTCAACCTTCCTTTGGTGATACTTTAGCGATATTTTGACATTCTTGCTTTATGGCACACCGATTTCCACAACTCTCTGACCATTTTCTCCTAAGCGATTAGGACTTTTTGCCAGACTTGATGAGTACACCGGAGGATTTAAAGGGCAAGTAATCAAGTCCTCTGTTGCCTTTTGTGTTGCTGTGGGCCTTAAATTGGTGAAACTTGGGAGCCATTTGACTTAGAAATGCGTGAGCATTTGCCTACGTAAACGAGCTATAGTGTCGAATGTAGCGTTCTACCAACTTTTGGACTGTCGAGGCCCCACTTTCTCCATTTGCTGTAATTTCGTTAGCCAAACCACAATTCCTGGAAATCTGTCGTTTGATATTTTGCCTCTGGGGAAGACGCGTTTAATTTTTCGTAATTACTATTACTAGACCTATTAACATTGCCTCCTCCAACAAAGAATTCATCTTCATTATTTTTACCTAGTTTTTGCTTAGCGCGTCGTTCCGTGCTTGTAGTCTGCGTGGTGATGGCTGTTTCTATGACACAGGCAGTGTAACCACGTGTTTGAATGACTCAAGTGGGAAATGGGGCCAAGTTTTGCAGGTCCACACTTTTTTATTCATAGTTAAAAACTTTACCTTTTGATCACTTTTCTTTCGTAAATCAGCTGTATTTATCAATGGGTCAATCTTTACTTGAAGCATTACTCTGCATGGCATTTCGTTCAGAAAATATCCCACGAACCTTTTGAACTCATGACGTTTTTATTTGGTCATTTGCTTGAATTAGTGTCATGGAACCGAGGGTGCTATAGAGGCCTTTTTGGATGAGTTTGCTGTTGAATATTTACCATAGATAGCGGCTCTTGATTGTTGATTATGCAATTGTGTTTTTGATAGCCTTAACTTTCATAAGCTACGTGAAATACATGGTTCGAGATTGCGATGGTGAGTGGTAGTGATCTGAAGGCATGGGCGTGAATTAGTGAATGGGTTTCTCTTACTTGTGAGTGAGGCGAGGTGGCGTCTCCTCCCTTTGCTGCTGTGGTGGTCTTGTTCGTCCCTCCTAGCTGTGCCTAAAAGAAGTGTAAGGTCAGGTACATTTTTTGACAAAGCTGTTATCGATTTCCAAAGTTCCACTTTTATTTTATCACTAAATTTCTTTCATTGTTTTAGAGGGGAAAATGCTTCATGCTCTGCATGGAAACTGTGCCAAAGTCCCTTTATGCTCCGTTTTATTTCTAGTCCAAATTTTACTTTGTTTGAATTTCTTGTTTTTATAAGGTCCTAGCACCGTTTTCGGGTTTAATTTTTGTAGTCAGGCAAATGATGCAATGTGGCCGACTTGTTGTTTTACGGTATTTCATTCTCACGATACCAGTTCTGAAAAGGAGCTGCATAAGGTATCAGACCTCTTCCCGAGGTCGTGTACAGTGGTGACCCAAAATCTATAAGACAGGGAATTTTACGCTGTAGTTAATTGCGAATAATGCTGCATACAATCCTCCAGTCCAGCGAAATCTCCGTTGAAGGGATTGGATTGTTGAATAACCAGGTAGAATCTGTCATAGCACGAATTTAGCTTTTGAATTTCAGGCGAATAATAAACTGCCTTGATGCTGCTGCTGTCGAATCTAGTCATATCACAAAACTGTACTGTTGCGTCACCTCTATTATGACGGTTTTTGTCGTTGCACTTTAACTCGTCTTCTTCTTTGATCAGGTCGTAAGGAAGCTGCTGGGCGGCTTAAACGGAAATCAGTCGACCGAATCAAGACGCAGGTTGCCTGTGAGGTTACACTTTTGATTGAGTAGAGTAGAGAAGTGCCTTTGGCTTACTTGTTGGAGGAGTGCTTATCGCTTCACCTGATGACAATTCTGCTTATTGTCTCGTCCTTTCAGCTGTGCCAATCCGCCAACCGTATCAAACACGTTACAAGTTGCCAGTGCTAAACTGGAGCGTGTTACGCAACCAACAGCTGCGTAACACTATCTTCGTGGGCATGAACGATGAGAAGGTGATTGAGTCACTGGATATGGAGCGTTTTGAGGAACTTTTTCGACTCTCTCCCAAATCTATCGGCTCTAAGTGTGCTGGTACTGTCGGCGAGGGCAAGGCGGGTCTGGGAGAGGACACCACGACGGTGGATGGCGACACCCGCACCTTAACGGTTTCCAAGAAGGTAGCCAAGAAGCGTCTCATGGACTCCAATCGACAGAGGTGAGTTTTGACGAGCTTTTTTTACCTCGAAAGGCCACAATTCACCGATCACGATTTGTTTAGTTTTTCTTTAAATGAAATCGTTTAAGCTCCACAGATTGCGAAGGACCGCCTCATTAATGCGAATTGAAATGAAGTGAGTTTTTTTTGGTTTATAAAGGCCCACGATCTCACTGTAAACGAAATGTTAAAATTTTATTATACCGTTTCGCCTACTAACAAGACCGCTTGGAGTTCTAGCTATTTAGATATGAATTTGTAAGTCCTTTTCATACGCTATCTTCATTGTCTCAATTTAATTAGAGTACTTTCGTCCTCAAATGTGTTCCGTTACCTATTGGTACCCGGTTTAAGTTTTTTCTTGTTACAAAGTCAACTGTTTGGTGGCATTTCATTACTATCAAATTAACATCCTTTTGGGCAAGTCTGTTGTAGCAACTGGTCGACTTCCTCAGTGGTTGATATGTTTGAAGTCTAAGCAAGGGATGCATTAATAGATTATAGAAAGTGTAGGGCTCAGTTTACCGTATCGCAACTTTTGCAATACTCACTTATTCACACAAAAAAGTGGTGTGCGCCCGGTGGCTTTGGATACACGGGTGGAGGTCTGCGTTACCGTTTCAATGGCTGAACCGCAGGAGACCGAAGGTAGCTGTCGCAGTGGCACGCTCTTAAGTAAAGCAGACATTTTATTTCTCACCATAGCTTTTTGATGTCCCAATTACTGTTTGCAGTGTACGAACTGTAGTAGGACATTTTTATAACGATTCATTTACTTCGCGATTTGGAAGTAACTCATAACAGGTTTTAATTTTTGTGAAATATGTTTGCACTGAACTTTCTCGTGTTATGCTCAATATGCACAAACCTTCCCAATCCTCTTCGACCTAGTTCAACAACTGCAGTTAGCGGGTTTGAGTTACGGTATCGACCAATTCATGCATCATTTACATGCTGCTTCCTGAATGCTCATTACCAAAACTTGGCTTTTTATTGCTTTCTTTATTCAAACCACCAATTTCAGGTCATGATTCATATCAATCTTCGCTGTATCCTTCATCCGTCTGATCTCAATGCAGTTAGTTGATTGAACACCTTGTCCTGCTTGTGTGCGTCTCGCCAGGGGACACAAATCTGTTGAACTATGCTGGATATGGGAGGGCACCGTCCAAAGTTCACTTTCGAAACACTAGCGCAGCGAATGACTTATCGAATTCCACACCTCAGTTTCTTTTTGGTTTAGCCACCGAAATTAACCACTAAACTGGTATCCTAGCCACAGTTTTTCAGAGTTGAGCCTGCATCAACGCTCACATGCAAGCATGTGTTTTGCATAAACAACCGTTGTTTATTCTAAGTCCGGGTTCACGGATCAGATGCTGGGCTTCACTAATGCCTTGAGTACTTTGTGGAAAAGGTAGTTCAACGAATGTTCAAAGTCTTATGATTCTAAATTTCAGTACTTTCATCCTCCACTATTCACACTTCGGCATATCTTCGTCCGTCTCTGAAATCTTGACATAAATTGCCCACCACAAGCTGACATCCTTTTCTAACAAGTGGAGATCGAGTTCTTCTTGGAGCCTACTCTAAGTTAGTGTTAGAGGACTTTGCTTTGTGTGATGCTTTTCGAGGTAGATAGCTAAGGAAAGTTACTTTTGAGGGGATGATTATGGCCTCTCTTGTTCTTCCAGCGGCTAATATTGGTGAAATAGTAAGTGGATTGGCATCGATCTTGGCGCACAATTGCCTAACTAATCTTGCGCGCCTTTTTCTTATGGAATTTATTTGAACATCATTTACCGTTACTTTAGATGCCTAAGCTGCTGTCTCTGCTCCATAATTACACAGCATTCATCCTACGTAAAAGTTAAGGCGAAATCACAGGTCAAAGTATGTTCTACTCCTTCGAGTTCTCCAGTTTGAAGAAGTACCTCATATGAGGCATCGATACCTTAAAATTAGACTGTTAGCTCGGAAGGTATCCATAAATCATTTACAAAACTGCATCTACTCGTGCCTTTTAGGGTGCTAGGAGGTCGTACGCTAAAAACCGTTTTTAGAAAGTGTGTTCTGTGCATCTTAAGGGTGAAGAAAGGCAGTTTCACAAATTTTTAATTGTATAGATTTTTGAAAACTTGGCTACTTTGGATTCTATTTTTTAGAAAAAACCACAGTCTGCTATTGCAAGTGAAAGGAGAGCCTTTGCGTTCCAATGGTGATTTTAACCGAATGCAATTTCATAAGCTCTTATTGTTGAGTTGAGGTTTTAAACCTCTTAAAACCTTCCCGGCGGCGGATTCCGTTCTACTTCGTACAGTATTTTTGTTGATTTGGATGGATCTTTGCGTCCTTTTTGATCCTTTCAGCCGCGATAGGTCATGTTTAGTGAATGCAATTGTAACAAAACGCCAACTCTGAATATCTTTGTCGATGATTCCGATCTCAAAAGTGAGGCGATCATTGAAATTTCCAGTTTTATCTTAACCAACGCAAACATGGCTTGCAGATATTCCGCATGTTAGAAATTTTCACTTGTTTGCGTCTTTGACATTTAATGTAGACGCTTCAACAAAGGAATTTAAATTTAAGGACGGTGGGTTGAATCATCCTCCAAATTGGACACTTGGAGAAACCGAATGCTTTGGAGGTTAATGAACTGCTACTTTGATGATTAAACATGGTCATAAGCGGGTCTATGAAATAATAAAGTCACTAACATTAATGAAAATTTAACGCAAGTGAACACTTCATGGCTGATAGTCTGGTGACTTCATGGTGTTTTCCTGGGAAAAAATTTGTTAGTGCAACTCTTAACTTTTATTTATGGTTTCGGTGTGAATGCTTGTCAACTTTTGGAGGCTTTTTACCCATTATTGCTTGGTTTATTATGCAACTAATTTCCTCCAAAGCCGGACTCACTCTCTCCATCCAAATATTGCTATTTTTATACAGGACCGCACTTAACTCGCATCACAAAACGTACACTCATATCTAACCTTGCTGTTGAACTATTGGTGAAAGTGCATACGAAAGCTGAGATGCGGATTCGCAAAATGGAATGCTACATCGCTAATCCTCACTTTGTTCATTTACAATTTTGATTATCTGGAAATACAATCTTGATCGGGATTTGTTTTGATCCCACAGGTGTATGGGCATCCTACTGCGCTATCTAGAGTCCGAGAAGTTCACACTGACCCGGCTGTGGGAGAGTATCACGAATCTGGACGTGAGTCTGGATGTTGCAGATCGCATTCTGCACCAGCTACCCACTCCCGATGAGGTACGGATGTACCTCAACTACGAGTTCACCGAGTGCCTCCCTGTAGACCAGCTCGCTGACGAGGACCGTCTCCTCCTCCATCTCTGCAAAGTAAATCGTCTGGGCCCCAAACTCGAGGTTGTAGTCTTTATGAATACCTTCGATTCCACTCTTGCTTCTCTCCTCCCGGTAAGCAGATGTCTCATCTAACGGATACATTAACTTGAAATTAAGTCTCGTATTTCTTTATTTTCTCACACTTTGGCCTTTGTCTTCATAACTTCTATCATCCATCTTTACGAAATTTTTTGGAAATTAGGAACTTATTAAAATTAGTTGGCTGCGTAAATGACGCGCAAAATGGATGCGACTAATAGGACAGTTCTGCCTTGCTAGATGAAAAATTGGTGAGGTAACCGCGTTGAACGGTCAATTCCTTTGAACATACTTTGCAAAGAAACTGGGATTCGAAGTTGTTAGCGTATACTTGGGTTTCTCCCTTCATTCGTTCTTCGTTTCACCAATTATTTGGTGTACCTGATCTCTTAGTTACTGCAGTTATTTATTGTTGGATTTCATCAGGAGTCGATAATTCCAAGTCCTTCTTTCCTCATAAAATGCAGGCAACATTTTGGGCATCTTGCCCTTTGATTGACAGATTGCTCTTTATTTGGAGTAGATCTTATTGCATCCTTTCAACTTCCTTCTTAACTCACATCAGAACTCTGTACTTAATCTCTTCATTTTTTTGCCTTTCATTTTTTTCAAAATTTTTAAAGAATTGATTCGTGTCGAGTGAATGTGGAAGAAGGGATGCATTTCGTACGCAACAAAGTAAGGCGGTCAAGTCTGTAACTGTTCACGCGCGCAGCTGCATGTAAGACTTATTTTTGGATGTTTTGCTGTCATCTTCATTTTGTCGATAAGGTCAGTTTTTGGGCGTCAAACGTTCATGCTCTTATGCAGCTACGAAGAAGTTGTCATGGGAAGGTTTACAAATTTTATCTGCTTTGCCGTTAATCTGCGAGCACCTCAGTAGAATGTGAGTGTTCCCATTTTACTGTCTGAGTTATATGCGGATTGTGTTTTGTTCGGACAACGACTTGAAGTCCCGATTTCCCCAGAACATCAAATATGTTAATAGGGTACAAGAGAGGATGTGATTGTTCTGGTAAAGCAATTTCGTCTCCCCACATTGTTGTTTCTAGTAGTCTACACGGCTTTCCAATTTTTCTATGAACATCCTCACATCAAAAGTGATACGAGAAAGTTCTAATTGTCGATGGTCAGAACAATGAACGTATGTAGGTTATGGACCAATGTGTGGTAGCTCCAGGGGGTATATAAAAGCAAAATCAACTTATTGCGCTGACATTAGGCCATGAAGTTCTGAACCATAACCATGGGGAAAAAGAGTTCAGATCTCCCAAACCAGGGCTGCATTTGGGGATCGAAGGTTCCTGAAAATTGGTTGGCATATGCAAAGGTGTGGTCGTGCAGATGTGCTCATTTTTGAGCCTGAAACATGTATCATTTACACTCGCATGCATTCAACCTACTCCTGAGGGATTGGTCATGTGTAGTCGACTGGCTTTTTTGAATACTCTTTCCGATTCAACCTAATGCACTCCATCTTTCTATGTCTTGCTTCCATTGCTTTGTACGCTATGTTTGGTGGATCACAACTTTGTTCGCGATATATAATTTGCTTCGCGAAAGCCAAACAGCGACTGAGACTGAGGTGTATTCTTTTGCCTACCTGATACACACTAATGCAACTCGGTGTCCCGAACAACTTACTCGTTGTGAAGGGCGTCAGAGTTTTAAAAGACAATGCGGTGTGCTACAAATGAGGAAGAGTGCTGACTCATGTCCATTTCATTGGTGGTGTTCTCATGTCTCCTGTTACTAAACCGTCTACTAACGACATTGAATGTGAAGCAAAAACAGATGTTTAAACCTAAAACTTCGGTTTTCAAATGCAAAGCTTTCCGTAAAATTTAAAGTTCCAGTAAGGGTACTCTTGTTGTAAAAGGATTCTACGTAGCGAATTGCGGCCTTGATATTTTCAAGGTGGGAATTGTTTGGAGTTATCTTCCGCAGCTATTTTTAATGGAAGACTATTTCCATAATTCCTATTGAATGTTGACTCCATATTTCCACTGATGAGGTCTAGATTTGTTGAGTCCCTAAAAATCACTAAAGGGGTTCGTCTTTGGCAGTCTTGGGGGTCGGTTACCTACCTCAGTTCTATTAAATGTTGTCGAATTTTAGACAAAAAAAAGTTGAGTAACATATTTCAGCGTTCCTTCATAGCTCGATGGCTGTTAAATTGCATTTTGCTTTGCTGACTGGAAGGTGAACAAACTGGTTTATTGCAATTTGTTTTGGAGTTTTATAGGTATGTGCTGGAGAGTCTAGTTTGACACGTTCTCATAATTTGGCTATACGGTGACTGATTTTACTTAGTTTATCAGTCGTGTGTTCCGTCCTGTTTCGAAAAGCTCATTGTTTACACGATGCCTTGCACAACACCTTTTCATCCTCCTTAACAATCAAACGAAGTTGGACCGTTATGCGAACAAATCAATTACGTGTGTTTTGTCCATGTTTGCTCAAACGCTTGCCAACAGTAGGTAAGTTTTTTTTGCTTCCTCATCTTTGGTCACTAGTATTTTAGATGGCCTTTTGCTGGTTAATTGCTTAGAGCATAAGACTTAAGGAAATCATTTGTTTTGTATCAAAGGATATTTTGCTGGTAAATTGCCCAGCTTTTATGGCAAAACCTATGCAATACTGTTTACTAGAGGAGGCCATTCAAAACCTTAGAGCAAGTCAAGAGTGGGAAATGGTGAGCTGCTGTATTCATTTATCATGATCGGTGTCGCAAGTCGTTGTCTCTCAACATGGCAGTTTGAGTTCATTTGGATGTGCTTCACCTCACTTGCACTTCGTTGACCCCAAAACAAGCCGTGGGTGGTGTTCACTACCAGAACAACGGTAGCAAGACGGTGGTTATGCCTGCCATGTTACTGAAGTTAGCACGTTCAATGAAATAAAGTGAACTGTGCTGCGCTTTTGGTTACTTGAGCCATGGATAGATCTTTAATGTAACACTGAGCCATCTTCAGGAGTCATCAGCCAGCTGCTGGGGCTAAGGAATGAATTCAAAGGCGTCGGATTGGCGGTAGATTTGTCGATTTCAAGGAGGTGGTGGCATTCGTGTCGCAACCTTGACTGAACCGTAATTTCAGCTACTTTTCCAATCCCATTCATAGCCTATTTTTGGTTTCTCTCTGTCCTGTTCACTAATTTTGTACAAGAATACGTAGAGGCTCCTAAGCAAGGTCTATGAACGAATTGCTTAACTTTTCAATAGTCCATAGGCGAGTCTTTGGGAATGTTTACACTTGGGAGTCATTATCCGTGATAGTGGCAAAACTGCTTTTCGGCACACTTAAGTGTGTTTTTGTACTTTCATAAGTCCACTTTTAGCTTTTGTATCCTCCTCAGCTTAATTTTGTGGCAATAATCAGTCCGTTGGCAATGATGTCGAAAATGTCCATACTGCCTTATTGTACCGTTTTTTGAGCATAAATTGATTATTGTGTCTAAACCTTTTCCATTGCAAATCACCTACTCCTCGTTTGTTTGGCCAAACCACATGAAACGTGATTCCAATCTCACATGAACTCTTCCATGTGTCCAGGCAGTGCTTAGCTACTTTACCCTCTTCTCTCTACTCTTTTGGCGCGAAATCACACGACTGACAGAACCAGAGCTGAATTTTCAACCATTACGCTACCGCGCAGTGGAAGCTGAGACCTTGCTTTGCCACGTACCAAGTTTGGAACTCTGTGACACATATTAGCGGGACAACCCGTCAGACCATTTAAGCAACTGACATTGTTTTCGCAATGAAACTCGTAATCAAGGAAAGGACTTTTTCGCCTCTACATGTCGCATGTTTGAATGCGAAAGAAGACTTTGATGACAAGCAAAACCAGAAGTGTCTTTCAAATTTGTTGTTAGTACCGATTAAATGCTTAATGCTGTAGAAAATAATGGGAACACGACTATGAGGAACTTGTAGACTAATTAACTGGGTTGAATCACTGACTCAGGGCATTGCATTACTTTTGCATCCCATTTGTAACATGGTTCAAAAATAGAAACAATGACTAAATAATCTTACTTGAACCTACTTTAAAACCCTTTCCTCTTTGCAGAAAATCTCGGCAGTCAACACAGCTTCGTTCAACCTCAAGAAGAGTGAGAAGTTCAAGCGCCTTCTGGAGTTGGTGCTAGCATTTGGAAACTACATGAACAGCTGCCGACGTGGCGTTGCTTACGGATTCCGTCTACAGAGTCTGGAACTTGTGAGTGGTTTGAGTGCTTTGCATACCAAGAGCCCAAAAACTCAATTTTTGGAGTAACACAGCAAACCAAAATCTTTGGTTGGGCCATTAGGTACTGTGTTTTTGCACTTATAGGTCACTGACGGCCCGCTGATCTGTTTGTTTGAGTGAGTCTTGAGTGAAATGGAAGGGGGACGATTAGTAAACTATTTTGGACTTTAGACAGTCCCAATACTTTGAGCAGTAATTTTTTGGCTATCCACTGGAAATATGTCAGAGGTAAGAGGCCCCAGTCTGTCTTCTCGGAAGCTAAGTGGTAAATGTAACTAGGTGTTTACTGACAAATTTACTAACTTATTGTTTGCTCAGGAATTTTGAAAAAACTAACCTTCCTCTCTCACACTTCTGCTTTTTTCATGCTTCTCCACTGACTGCTTAGCTTATCAGACCCTTGGGACTGCTTGACTAAGCTTGTTGGAATGGTGTGCTCCCCTTACTCAGCTCAGTGGCGACTCGAATCACCAAACTTCACTTTCTTTGTCCTTTAGAACATCGAGAAGAAATAATAGGCATTGAGTTCTTTCTGCGACTTCTCTATCCAACCCATTTCACTATGCGGTCGGAATTACAGCATTGGAGTTGTTCTTGAAGCTATTATGTGAGAAGGAGTATTCAACACGTAGGCTTACTTTTTGAGCTCGAGACGACACAGCAAAAGTCCCGCATCTCTCAGTTTTCGATGACAAAAGTGCCTCCATGGCGGCATTCCAGCTATAAACCGTTTAATTAAAATTTGACAATTTGTACTTGTAGCTTGTTCCCTTGTTTTTTAACAGAATGAGCCTCCTAATTACTTCTAGGCGAACTGTTCTAGATTTTGCTGATGAAAACATGAGAATCCCTCTAATTGCGTTTTGCATCCCTTCGCCACCATTCATGACAGCGAGACTAGGAAGACGTTAGCTCCCGTTATCCACAAATGCGAGCTTTAAATTTGACCAATTTTCTGCATTGGAGATAAATCACTGTAAAATGTAGCCTGGACTATAGTCTGGTTTATTTCTTTCCTCCCATTCCCACGAGTTATGCTTCTGTCTCCTACCTGGCCGATTTTATCGCCACTGAGTCACCTGCTTAGCTATTTTTAGTTGTATTTCCAAATGCTGTCTGCTTACAGGACCTACTCACGGCCTTTTTGCCCTCATAGCTACTAGACACGAAGACACCGGACAAGCAAACAACTTTGCTCCATTTTATCGTCGAAACCATCGAGGATAAGTTCCCAGACCTCGCTGATTTCTATGATGAGTTGGACGGAATCACGGCTGCTGCTAGGGGTGAGTATATTCATTTATTGTTTTCTCCAGTCATTACTTCTACCCTCATCTCTCCACTTGTTTGAGTCGATCGTTCTTCTTTTTAAATCCTAAAAATAGTTGAGCGAACTAAAAATTGGCCTCAAGACAGGGATGCGAACTGGATGGTGGTTGCCCGCCGTCAATTCTGCCTGCCAATTATTGCCTAGAGCCAAATGATCCTTACCGGATTTGTTACATCGGTCCTCCAAAGTTTATGTATTTGACTGTCCAGACTTGTTCTAAACTTGTTTTGCTTAAAGGCATTAAGTCTTCATTATATTGTAGGCGGCTGCTTCGTTAACTGTTTTGGTTCGTCCAAGCAATGACCCACTATAATACTGTCAAGGCTTCTGTGGCACTTCTGCAATGAATTTAGTCTCTTAGGTTGGATTTACTGTTCTTCAGCGATGGGTTCACCAATTCTGCATATAATTGTGCAAGTGGGTGTAGACTTAAGAGGTTACACGTCATGTCATCATGTTTACTCAGTGTAGAGGTCAAATTTTTCTCGTGGAGTCTGTCTGTAGTGGATGTGAAGCTTTTAGTTTTTCCGGCAACACCACAGGCGATGCAAAACGGCTGAATGTCCTGACAACCTTAGGTCCCCTAATTTGTGTGCTCTGTAGTTAGGTACTTTCGTATCGTACTTCTGTTGTGTGTGTTTTGTTGAATTCATCGGTTATTCGAGTAATCCAGTCGACACCATTGTAGAGTGCATCGCAGGGTGACATCGGCAACCAGTCACGTAGAACGTCTCTACAAGCACATAGAACCAGCACTGCTACTGCAAATGATAGGAGGTACTTTCCTAAAATTTGCCTTGATAAATGCGGTGCTGTAGGCAATTAGTGAAAATTAAATGAACATTTCCCAAATTTGTTTTGTATAAGTCTAGTTCTTAGTAAGTGCTTAAACTGATGGCAGGATTACACTAACTGCTTGATGTTTACAAAAGGAGTTCATAAATATGTTTGATTTTGTATTTAATATGAATTTTGGTGATCGTGTCATACCGCATAGGCGATATCACCACTATCATCTCGAGTCACTGTGGCGGGACAGGTGGAGAGCACATTGGTTGAATTTTTTCTCTTATTAACTCAAAGAAAAAACGAAACAGGCGATGCGAATAGTTGTCATCATGACGACCATCGGTTCCACGGAATGCGTTTCTTGAGAGAGGCTCATCAACTGCTGTCAGAGAAGTAAAACTGCGGGCACCAAGGCTTTCATGGAGAGAATGTGGAATTTTGGATTAAGGGGACGTTACCTTTTTAGGAAATGTAACGTTTTTTGCGCGATTAAACGTCTTTACAAATGCTCTTTGGCTGCGAATGCGTATTTTTTTTGGACCACTCTCTTATCTGAAATGGCCCAGTAAATTTGTGGGTGAAGTGGTATAGTAGTTTTGGAAATAGAAAAAGAAAACATTTTTGCCAGTCATTCAGTTCCAAAATAGTTTTTTTAACCGTGCGTAAATTTATGTTCGCTACAATCGTCGGCAAATGTCTACCTCTGACTGCCACCAATAAGTGACTTCCTTTGATGGACAACTCGAAATTCACACTTTCTAGGTTACACATTCGGGAATATTCTTCCTGGAACTAATTTCCTCGTCTTACATCACCAACTGGCATTTGTCCCCATTTTGAAAACACCAACCACCTCTTCCTTAAATCCACCCATTCTTTTGTTTCGGCGACCTCGGACTGGTCGATAAACAATAGCTTTGTCCATTCGCCTCCGTACGGCAGAGACCACCTTTTTTATGAGCAACACGAAACTGGCTGAATTTGAACTAAATTTGATTAAGCGAGCGCTTACCTGAATAAATCGGGCTTCCGCTTGTGAAATGCATTGCTCTCGTGCCTAGTGCGAGGGCCCACTTTGAACACTTTTTTCATGCGCAGAGACTATGACCATCACTAACGCTTACAAGCTTTGAGTATGTCACCTTCTTTTTTGAATCTCATTTTTGCTATGCTTACAGTTACCGTTAAGAGGCATTTCCATTGTCTGCATTTTTGTCCAATTTGCGAAGTTGCCATCCTTTTTTGGTCATTTCTAGTCTTTGGCCTTGAAACTTCTGCCTTATTTGTTCCTGTGACCTTTTACTCTGATGAGGTCGGACTATTTGTAGGGGCTGTAGCCGTCATCATTATGTTGAACAAGTGGTTACTCATTAGTCATTGTTGTAAGCGTTGACTCGTGTGAGTTCTATGGGGGATATTGAGCTCATAACTGGCATAAATTATTGCACCATCACCTCTTAACTTTCCTCGAGATGTCGTTTTCAAATGCGAGTCGGGAGTACGAATGCTACATTGGAACATGAAATGAAACCAGCAGCTGACGTGGACTGCTGTAATTTGACTCTCAATTACATTACACACAAATAGTGTATGCAATGGTGGGGACTGTGTATCAATTCCTGGTGCTGACAGTATCTATCGTGGGTATTTGAGGCGGACGTTATTTTGAGCAAAGAGGACAAAAATGGCCCATAGGTTTAATGCGGCTTTTTCTCTCCCCTTATCTTCCAGTGCCAATGGAGGCGCTAACCTCGGACGTAGCCGCAGTAGCGGCGGGCATGGCTGAGGCAGACAAAGAGCTGATTGCGGCAGGTCCGAGCGCACCACAACGCCTTGTCACATTTGTGCGCGATCAGCAACCCCGAGTGGCCGAGTTTCAGCGCAAGGCTGAGACGGCGCGAGCCATATTTGCACAGACTACTGAATGGTTTGGAGAAGCTCAGAATAAACCCAGTCCTGAGACTTTTTTCACCTGCATTGTCAAGTTTGTTCAGCAGTTCAAGGTGAGTTCAAAGCCTTCTCGTCAGCTCTACTCTTGTCCATTGATGTCATGATGAGGTTTTACCTCAAATGTGTTACCATTTTTTTCTTATAAATAGAATTAGTTCGCGAAAAACAATGTAATTTTTAAATTTAGCTGACATTTTTGCTCCTAGTGGCTTATCGACGCATCCATCCGTTTTTGCTCTATGCCACTTGCAACTGTGCTATCAGAGTAGTCAAGTCAATTGATAATTTCCTTCCGGTAAAAGCGTCTTGCATCTGCTTGTCATACGACTTGTTACAACCATTTCTCTATCTGTATTTGCAACACCAGATTCACATGAGGCAATCGTGGTTGTCTTTGAGCGGTAATTCCTTTCACAAAAGTACTTTTGAACGCCACTAAGAAACCCTCGAAGAATGCATTGCATTCACTAGTCTTGCTTTGAGTAGCCAAGTCGGTAGACTAACACGAGGAGAAACCATCAGCCCATTTGGTAAGCTCGAGGGGCAAAAATGAATTATGCAGGTGGGGTTGTGGAGATTTAAAACTTCCATGTCTTTCGTTGCACACGCGTCCGTTGAGTGCACCAAGGCGCACTACGCGCCTTCAGTTTACAAAGATGCTCTATAAAGCCTGATTTTTTAGTGCTGATGTAATGGCGTCCACTGCAGATGATTTTTTCGCAACCCCTGTTTTTTGTGTTGCAATGGCTTGGTTCCTTCGTTGCTGTTTTTTTGGTTTCGGTCATACCGAAATGTGGCATCGCTTAAAAGTACTTTTAGCAACAGTAACAAGTACGGTTTTAAAAGCCACTTTATTTTTATTTTTGAATAACGATTAGCCTGTCTATTGTCACAGAAGATCCTGTAAACCTCTTAGTGTTAAATCCCTACCAATCAATGCTTTGGGGCTCCAAGCTTCTAGATGGACTACATATTCTTGCTGGCTGTTGCTGCAGCAGTTGGTAGATAAAGCTTGTTCATTTAATCTCGTGAAACAAAACCGCTTATTACCATAGGAGACGTTCGGAACGCATTTTACTGTCGGTATTATAAACATTGTCTGTAGAATGTTACCTGTTTATGCAAATTGCTAGTAGTTCTTTTCGTCTTCGTTACTTCAACACACTTGACGCATTACGAGCACTCGGTCCGAGGCCCACGTGGAAGTAACTCAAGTAATTGAGTCAACTTTTTACCACATAATTTCTTTGATACATTTAAATTTTTACAGTCTAAAGTGGCGTTGGAATCCTGGGTACTTACTCCGCACGCCTTTTGTCAAAAACTGGCTCAACCGGATCCACCATATGCTTCAAACCGTTAATTTTTACATAATTATCTCTTAGTGGGCATCATGAAGCCACGTCGTTCCTGTCTACCTTCATTGAGACCGCCTTATTTGGTTTTGATGTACTGTCAGTGTTGCGTAACCTTCCACCTGTGCATCCCTTAAAGTGGATTCATTTTTTTGTCAAAAAAATTAACAATTGAAATTGGTATACATCTTCTAGGAGCATTTCCGATGTTGAACTTGTAGCTAAACGATCTGTCAAGCTGTTATCATTGTTTTTGCGTTTTTCCTTGGCAGAGAACTTTCGGCAGACGACTTTGCGGCTGCAAAAATAGAGATTTTGTGGGCAAATGTGTCGTTCTGTCTGCCTTGATTCCGGTCAATTTTTCCTGCCACAATTGAATTCTTGTCTGCTAGAATGCCACTCTCGAAGGCGATCTTATGTTTTATGTAAAATTATCAAAGCAACTATTTATCTTTGGTCAGTGTGTAGCTTAGTTTACTATTTCCTTGACTTTCCTTTTGTACACGACAGAATTTCATATAAGATCGGAAAGACAAAATTAAGTTCCCTGGATGTGAACAACAGGTATGTCTCGAAACGTCGTCAATCTAAATATATCTCCGTCCTCTACATACTTTGATTTCAACAACTATTTTTTTAACGTCGGCTATTGGTGCTGTGATGATTGGTGGGCGAAATCCTGCCTACTGGCAACTTACTTGAAAACCGTAATTTATTTCACTGGCCATTTAGGGTCCGCATTTTGGTTTCCTTTTTTTGTTATGAAAAACCTCACTGAATTTAAACTATGCCAGGAAGTCTGGGCTGCTCACAGGCTGCCCTGCTCAGTTTCGTTAAACTCCTCAAAATTATAAGCTGCCAGGTCCGCGTTGGTCATCGTCTGACACACGCTGAATAGTTAATGCAATAAGTGAGTGTCCAACGTTGATTTACCAACTTGTTGTGGCTATTGTTCCAAATACTTTGCTATAATTTATGGCTAAATGGAGTGCTGTGTTCGTGATAAAGCAGTTATACCCAATCCAAATAACGTTTTTGATTAACCGAGTCTCGGACACCGCCTCTTGTTGTCGCGTCAGATCAACTTAAGCACGCATAATCTTGCAACACTGCAGAAAGTTCAAGCGGAGTTGGAGAAACGCCGTAGGCTGGAAGAAGCACAGACGCTGCGGAAGCAGTCTGAGGCATCGCTCTGCAATGGAAACGCCTCATCGCAGAACGCATCCTCTGCGGCTCCCGGTGGGGCATCCTCTCGACAACGTAGGCCCAAGGATGTGAGTCTCTCTTCTTGCCAAGTGCATTGGTATAGATGTTGTCTTCTTTTCTAGTCTAGTTCGTTGTACTTCTGGTTAACTGAATCAGCAAGAAATTGCTGTCATCACACTAAAGGATTCGAATAATAGCAAAATTGGTCTCGTGAACTGAACTGTAGACAACTGGTCGAAGGTCTTGGAGGACGCGTAAGCGTTAACTGAGCAGAGAACCTGTCATTATCTCTACTGGATCCGAACTGTGTCCCTCGCCCCCAACACTTGCTTTTGATAGTTTAATTGCTGCTGACTTACATCTAAGCTAATATATATCGTTATCCTCGCTTGACACAAGCTGCCTCGTGATTACCTGTAGTTAATTTAAGAATATTTTTAAAAGAAATATTTCATTTTTAATTTAAATCTGACTTTAGTAGCCTACGGATTCACCTGACAGTTCTTGTAATACTTTCGCTGGAACAACTCTTGACGTCTTCACTGTGACTCTGCGAATCTTGACAACTGTTTATAATGCTAGGTTCAGTTTGATTTTGTCGTTGTCACAACAATCATTCTCGTTGACTCAACTGTTGTAGCAGTAGTAGTAGATTACGTGGTCAAATTTTTCTCCTCCGGGTGGGCTTGTGAGTTCTGGGTACACAGTGTCCTATGAATCCCCATTTTTTTTCTATTCATTTACAACATGCATTAGAGAGTCTAAACATGTCAGCAGGCTTTGACAAATGTCATTTTTTAAACAAAACACATTATTCGGCCTTGGGCAGTGGCACATCCACTACATCTCTACGTCCCATTCTCAACACAAGATTTTGGCATTAGGCTGGAATCTTTCTTCTCTTTCATTAATGCTCAATACTTAATTAGAAAATGAAATGAAATTTGTTTTCGAATTTCATTTACCAGAACGAGGATCCTGTGGATGTACAGGTTTGTTTGAATTGTTTTCACTTGCTCTGCAGTTTCTTTTACCACTTCTACCATTACTTGGGTTAATTATTAGCACCTTAGGGTGATCGCTGATCTTACGCTTGCTATCGCCACATCCATGAACATCTCATTTGCTTTTGTTTACTTCCTATTTCATACTCGGTTTGCATCTTTTGTTTGTCAATTTTCTTTGACGTGTGTGCGTGTGCTGAGGTTTTGCAGAGTACAACGCTTCACACACGCTGAAGCCGTTACCAGCAGTAAATCGTACCTTTCTTCCTTCCAGCGGATGCTGGCACAGGAAGCACGGCTGGCAAAGCGACGAATTCAAAACAGAACGCGACAAATCAACGGTGACGGCATGATGGACGAAATATTAGCAGGTGGGATGCCCAATTCTTCACTTTGATGCATTGGAATTTTAAACCAGACATTGGCAGATCTGGCATCATCTAACGGGGCTAAAATCAGATGAAAAGCTTGTTGAAATGAATTGAGTAGTTTTGTGGCATTCTTGTTATACATGCAGGTTTCGAGGCAGCGCAGCATTTTGTAAGACACATTACTGTCATTCTGGGATCGCATTTGCAGAGTGCCCCCTCACCAACATTTCTCTAACCCTCTTTATCATATTTTGTCCTCTCTTGGCCTCAAACAACTGCTCGGGTTTGTTTGTTGTGGTTGGTGTCCGTTGGTGGGTTTGTTGGTTTTGAACCGTTTAGAGTTGCGAAATCTGTGACCGCGGGCGCACCCATTCACCCCCTTGCCGCTTCACTTGCGTTTGATAAGCACCATAACCACTGTTATCACCAATCTTACCGACGTTAATTTTTGTTTAGTAGCACGCTTTGTGTCCCGCTCTACACAAGTCTTTTTAAAGTGTGTTCAGCGTGCAAGCGGTGTACCAGCTATTCATTTTGTATAGGCACGAATATTTTTTCGGTTAGAGTACTTTAATAAATGTTTCCTTCATTTAGTCAAAAGACAGGAATGTCTTGAATTCTACGACCAACGGAATAGGGCGACCATGTAAATAGTCAGTGACTAGGTAGATCTCGAAGTTTAATCCTTGCTTCCCTGTGCCAACCCCTCCTCCTCCTCCTCCCCTTCAAACTTTATATTGGCACATCTAGGATTGCCGACCTGAATTTAGCATTTAACTTTCCTGTACGCTTTGATTCCTTCACAGGGTGGAGCTTTTTACGCCTTTAGCCAGTCTCTTGCGGTTTTTTTGTTTTCATATTTGAAACTCAATGTCACAAACACTTGGCATAATTTTCTTACCTCTTCATTAACAGTTTATATCAGAGCCTGTTGCAAAAGTTTGGTTAAGCTTAAAGCAATAAAATGGGTACGAGGTGTTTTTCGGTCACCAGACACTGATTATCTCGGAAGCACAAATCTTACTGTTATGTTAGAATGAAAGGGTCTGGTCTGCGGGAGCAAAAGTTGCTCTGGAGTCGTGGCAGCGATTATGTCAGTCCTCAGTGGTGTTGGAAAGGGAGGAGGAAGGAGATTAGTGATATGGATGGTAGTTTACAGAGCTGCGCTTCACCGTTTTGAGCCTTCTGTGTTGCTGTCCGACATTTTCATGATGGGATTACGGTGCGAGCACTGCTTTTGAATTGGTCAGAGTTTACGCACGACTTTATTTTAAGCTGCGAATCCGATGGTTTTTTTCAAAATAAACCATAGTAATGTATTTATAGTGAGTAAAATGAGGTAATCAAAAACTTGCCTCCATAGAGAAGAGGCAGTCGGAAGTCCGACTTTGTGTCATTATTCAATAAACAAACACTAACCCACTAATAATTGGCACTTTAATAGTTTGGAGCCTTCCTAGCATTTCTCAATCAATTTGCTGCGGTTGCTCTGATTGCTCTGCGATCTAGCTCATTAATTTCCTGTTTGTTTCACAGTTTGACGGCTTTTTTATCTTTGGTCGCATTTATGGATGATTTTGTGGGTACGACTTTAGCCCTTTACACACTCCTCCCCTCTAATCCTGCTACCACACGACACCAATGGATCTGTCAGGTCCCACTAACTGCTATTGTTTGTGCTCACGTCCCGTTGCAGCCCTTGGGTCAAAACCACTGCAGGCAGAGGTCCATCCGCGGCGAAGCCACTTCAATGATCTATCGTGAGATATTTTGATATCATTCACCCATCCGACTAACCACCCACTCAATCGCGTTGACAATCTCCATTGAATTAAAGCAACCGGTTTCCTTCCCCTGTTGCTCTCGAATTTTCCTCCTCTCGTCCGTTTTCGATCTATTTTGATCGATCAGACGTCAACTTCTGCGGTCGTCTTTGTTTTTACTTTGATACTTGTGCTTCGAATTGTCTGTTCTTCACCTTCTCCCACACCACATGCCACAATTTCAATTGTGAAGACGGTTATTTTTCTTTCACTCCTTATTTCACACAGCCAATTCCGACTTTTTTCCTCGGTTCCTTTCTTACCTTCTGTTCCTCGCTCCGTTTGCCCAATGGGGGAAAGGGGCGTTGTTGTCAAACCTACCTTTTTGTTTAACTGAATTATGGAGTTTGCCTGAAGAAATTAAAAAGATCCATTATAAGTAGGCTAGTGGTTAGTAAATAAGGACAAATCTTGTATTTGGAGCAAAGAATGTATATATTATGGTCTGACGTTTGTGTACGTGTGCTTGTAACTTGTTGTGATCTTAACCGACAGAATGTCGGAGAAATGGAGTTTGCATCGTCATCCACTGTTGTTAAGTTTGGACGTCGTATCTAATGGCTCCACATTATCGCAAAGCGAATGAACAGGAGAGAACCTTCGCGAAGGGCGGGACACAAACCAAAAAGGGAACCTTACGATATAGTGTTGTGGTCAAGAGTTTTTGTAATTGTGGTAATCCTCAGTGGTATGTCAATGTGGTTGGAGGTGTGGTAAGAGAAGTGAGTGAAATAGTGGCTTCTCAAACATTGCAAGATCCCATGGCGGAGAAGTGAAAATTCTTGATTTTGTTATGGTAAATGTGTTTTGGAAGTGTTGCCTCACCGGATCGCAGAGCGCTGCATTAACTTTATTCCTTGTGCTCGCCTGCCTTTCCTCAAATAACGTGCGCAAGTAGAGAGTGGATTAGCCTCGTGATTATGGTTACGCTTCTTGATTGTAAACCATGCACAGCTCGTTCCCAGTCGAACTTCCTGGCCCCCGTCCAATCCTAATTTTCCTCATCTTGGGCGCCGGTCGCCATCCTTGCAGCCGTCTGGTTTGAGTTGATTGAGTTGTCAGGCCTGAGTGTGACCAATGCAGCACGGGTGGCGCCAGGTCAAATATTAATAAAATCGCCTATATTGTGTGGCTGATTGTTTGCCGTTTTCTGGTCTCATTTTCTAACCGTAGCAAGGCACTACCATTGAGTCTGTATAGCCGGACAGAGTATTCAAGAGGATTCAAATTAGTTTCGCTTTTTCAGATTGAATATGTCACATCACTGTTTTACCAGGGAGCCAATGCTAGGTTTTCAAGTGGTCTGAAGGATCTCATGACTTGAACTTATGAGCCTTTTTACAAATGACTTGACACAGGAAAGGTGTTCTGATGGTGAGGATTTCAAAAGCGCAGCAAGATGTTGAATATAGTGACTTCTGCCTGGCAGACCGTCGTTTGAGTCCTCAAGTGAGGGCTTCTTGCATGCACCTTTAAAAGTCACCACCACATCAGGCAATCACGGAAGTCATCAAATGAGAGCTCACATTTTGTCACGTTGGTTTATGAGTGACCAGCAAGGTGTGTACAGATGCGGAATCCCGAACCACCTGTCCACATTTAGTGGATGTGGACGGCGGAGATGCATTAAAAGTAACCTTTTAGATTGCAGCAAAACAAATGAAATAGCAGTAGTCATGCTAAAACTGTAAAAGGAAAAGGGCTGGAACATGAGTAACAAAAGCCACTGAAGACTTTTACAACAAGACTGGTAGTTTGTTTTCATTTCAACAGTGGCAGGGTAAGAAAAGGGAATGTAACAGACGGCAGCAGTCATTTATAGAACTTGCGAATTAAGAAGCCTTTGTTTTCTCAAGGTTCTGCTTTAGTTTAGATAAAGGCAAAATAAGAGTGGATAGAAATGTAAAATTGCTGCTTCAAAATCTAGCAAAAATGAAGAATAATAAGGCACTAACAATAGAAATCTTATGGGCTTAACAGAAGGGACATTAGTTGGGTTAATGGAGCGAAAGGAATGGGACATTGAATGCAATCAACGAAATGGGGTTTAAAACACGGGACAGCCGCTTCCCTCTTTGAGTAGCCTCTAGACCACACCGGCGTAGAGGTCCTCCAGTGCCAGTGCATAGGGGTAGTTGATGGGGTCGACATTGCGCTGCTTTTTGACACAAGTCCTTGGCTTGGTGAACGTTGTGGTGCCCACTTGACGTGTCAACTTATCGTTTGCAAAGGTGGTGAGTAGATTGCAGAAGAAACCCTCTGAGAACTCCACTGCTATGCATTTGGGATCGATGGCACAGGCGAATTTGCAGTTCTCCGGGCTGAATGCCAAGTTGTTCAGACTGCAAGGCAGGCATTCTGATTCACTCCTGTTTCTGTCTCAATGCACTTACATGGAGCTACATTCATTCAGTGGGTGAGGATCTTTTAACATCACTAACTTTCCGTCTGGGAACTGGGATAGCTTTTCGCCCTCGTTTCAGGAGCATTACTATCACATTCGATGACTAAATTGTGATCATTCAACCATTTCTGCGGCTATGCAATCCCCAGAAAGAGATGCAAACGGACAAACGAGCAACAGTGGTCAATAATGCGGATCACGACCCAAAAAGTAAGGGCTGATTTGCCTCAGAAGCAAAACGATGGTGCGCCGTTGCCGCTTTGTGAATCTTGCGCGGCAGCACAATCGCGGTTGTTGTCCGTTGTGGAACTAATTTTCAGTATTCTCCTTAGTTGAAGGCAAACTGAATTCAATGATGAATCATTAACCGAAAATATGAGGTCGACGAACCTTCGTTTTCGAGCTATAAGCATGATCATGATGCTTTATTTGAGGAGCAACTGGTCAAATGGATGAGGGTCGTACTTGGAGTAGACATTGCGTTGACCTGATGCCGAAAAGTAGTACTTCTCGGGACAGGGTTCAAGAGTGCTTGTCTGAACGTAGAATAATTTCGGGTTGTAGCACTGTTTGCCCACATCTGAACGCGCATCAATTATCGTCCTAGTACGTGACGGTATTCCTGTCTAAGAAACCAAAATACGTTTTGCCTACGGCTGGTGGAAAGTAAGGTTCTAATTTGCTTCTCTACCAGAGTCTAAATTTGTATTTTCTGTTTCTACAGCCCACTTTTCCACAAGTTGCAAACATTTGGGCAGAGCAAAACGAATTAGCAAACAGAAGCCTTCAGGCCTTAATGAGCCAAATATTCTACTTCTTAGTCATGGGCCCTACATAATTATTCGGATTGTCGAGTCAATTCTAACAAATGTTCGGTACCATCAAACTAATTCACTAATATTTTAGGCTAACATTTAAATGCCTTTTGCGATGTTAATGGACAGGTTTACCTGCGACCACCCTTGGGCTAAGCGCCAGTCATCACAAGGACCAACGTCTCGCTCCTCCATTGACTTGATTTCAGGCTTACACTTTGCGGTTACACGTCTGTTACTGAGATTAGCCAAACACTGAGGCGTTGTAGCCGAACCGCTAAAATTAACCCGGAAAAACAATAACCAAACATTAGCTTTTATCTACTTACATTTTCTCACAATCGCCATAGTACCTTCCTTTGAAGAAGAAAGGTATTATGCATCGACCTGCAGAACTCTCACGCACAAAGCGTGTATGAGTTTTTAAAGTCTAAAAATGAAGGAGAAAATGTCTCCTACATCACCGATTCGAATGTCATCTTGTGGAAGGACAGCAGCACAAGCACCAGTCTTCCAATCAGCAGGAGAAGGGCAATCGCAAACGCGTCTTCGAGTTCGCGTACAAGTGGCGAATTCACACGCCCCCCATTCACCCCATTCACACCATTCACCCATCTCCCGACGTGGCTCACAGGACTCCAATTGCAGGTAGGAGGAAGACCAGAACTCCTTATTGTCCATGCAAGCACGCAAGAAAGCCAGGCAAAAAACTACGAGTACCACCAAAGCTTCGGCAAAAGGCATTATTTGCGAACGCCGACCAAGACAACTGCCAGGGTGAGCACTGAAGAGTTTGAAAATCGATGGATCAATCGTTTTAGCAGTGCACGCGATCAACAAATGCAATTACGCGGTTCGACCAATTAAACTGATCAAAGGTTCTTTGTTGCCGGAGTGACGAAGTCGAATTAGTAAGGAAAATCAAGGCATAAACCGAATTTGCGAATAAACTACTTGCAGTTACGCTATCAAAAAAAGTTACTGGGATTTCTCAAGTTCAAAGTAGTAGTAGTAGTAGTAATTTTAAAGTAGTAGCTTCCGCTCCTGTTCCTATGGGTTACGGTTAAGGCAACACTGGAAGGAATGATAATTAACTACCTTTTAAGCTCTTCTAGTGAAAAGGGCTCATATTTTTGAAAATGATTCATCTACGTATTATTTTGCGCCTCAAATGAGCAAAAAATCCAATTAAGCCGATCTTAATTTTTGGATTTCATCAGGCTATCCCTATTCCTCACCGTTGCAAAACGTTTTCAGCGAATACATTGCTGGTCATTTAGAATAGCGCCGCGAGTGACAGCGCACATGGTATGCCTCGTGTTGGAAGTCCAACTCAACAGCCTAGGTTCCATCCGAGTGAAATCACTAGAGGTGACGACATTATTGGCAAAGTCACCTCTCAGCCTCGCAATCTCGGCCAATACAACCAGTCCCCAGTAGTAAAAAAATTGTTAAACTAACTATCCAACCTCTGATCGCTTTGAGACAACTAAAATTGGTTGTATCCATCGCTAATACGAGACGTAAAGAGGACTTCGGACTTCTAGATAATGCTTGGATTGGAACAATACAATACAATATGCTCTCCTCACTTCACTCCAACATCCACCACCTGATCCACCCTCCTTTCACGTTATAAATCTGGAGGAAGTATAGGTGTACTTCAAATAATCATACAATTACATACATACATGCATCAGGGGGTTTAAACATTAAATTAGAGGTAGATTGGTACTATTCTGCATCGCTGGTGTTACTAACTTTTGGCGGTGCTGAGGCGTTCGTGGAGGCGTTTAACGATTTCCCCGACGCTGGGTCCACCTTCTTTGGCGGTCTACCTCTCCGTTTTGGGGTTGCACCAGTGCTACTGCTAGCTACTGAGCTGTCAATGGGCACCACGACAACAACGGGAGAGGCGCGTTTAAGGCTGGCACGACGCCGGAGAGAGACACGTTTGGAAGGTGGAGGAGAGGGAGATCGATCGAGTGGAGGACGGACAGAGGTAGGGTCACAGGTGGGACATTCCCAATTGCCCTCAGGAATACCACGCAGCCCTACGCAGTAGGCGTGGTAGCCACGATCACAGCGGTCACAAAACATCATCTGCCCTTCGTCCCCAGTGTCCTCGCATTCAACACACTGCTTGCACTCCATGCACGACCATGCGTACCTGAAACAGTTTAAAAGATCTACGTTATGGTAACGATTTCCCGAAATTCAATCGCAATACTACCAATACCCAGGGCGCTCATAAAAAAAAACTTATTTTGAGAAACTATTGCCCTACTTTTCATGAGTAAATAGTGTCAAATGACCAGTGAATGTGCAGATTGTCAACCAGTGTGCTATAATGACTTGCCATAAATCGCAAATGAGGACTCGTGAAATTAATTTTTGTTAATACCCACCATAAATGGTGAGAACCCCTCAGCCTGTCAGTACCGTATGTTTCAGATTATCGCAACACTTTCCCACAATTCAGGAACCTCATAAAGTGGCGGTGAAAATAACGAACAGGATTCATGATCACAAATTCTACGGACCAGCTCGGCGCCGAGATGCCGAAAACTGCCGCGAAATGTGGCCGAAATTAAGGAAGAGGTAGAATAGCGGACAAAACTACACAAATTTGGTTCAAGCAATCGCTTAGGGGGATGCGAATATTCCAGTCGCTTGGGGATAAATGGGCATTGATGTAAAATTGATTTTTAGCCCCATTCCCTATGGTTGAGAGAAAAATCAGTTCGAATGTGGATTAACTGAGAAGAGACGCATAGTATGGATTAACAGGGACTGAATGAGCATCGAAAACCCAAACCGTCCTACGTGGGGTCTGTCTACCTTACGGAAGAAGCGACATGCATTTTAAGTTGCTAACTGAAGTACGGTGGTGATGACGATTGAGATCGAGAATTATTTCAGAATCCATTGGATAGAAGCGCAGTTGACCTAAAAAACGGTATGGAAGCTCAATCCTCTTGAGGAAAAGTCATTCAGTAGATAAAGAAAAGTTGCCCTCCCACCCAACGCGATAATCAGATGCGGGGCGCCAGATCCCCACTTGGGAAGGATAATACTTAGTTTCCTCTTCCCCACTTTCTTGATTTTATTTCTCTAGGTGCCTATTAGTCCCCTCCTCTTGGCATGAGACAATCACGTGAACACTTTTGAAGTAGGCAGTTGAGTGGTAAAGATGAGGCTCTAACTCGTTGCCAATGGAACCTAAAACCAAATTTACCCAACACTTAAAAGGGCGGTAGTGCCAATGGTTTTAGCGAATGATAACTTCGAAGAGCGTTTCTGTACGCTCCCATTTAAAAAAAAAACATTCAAATTACACATTTCCCAATTTCGAGTGTTTTGAGAATAACCATGCGGTATTCGATGTATCACGTTAGAATAATTGAGGCAGAAGCGAGAGATCTTGCGATGTCATGAATCCCGAACTTGAAATAAGTAAATAACTCAGTCAAATAAAACTCAGAATTAAATCGGAACATCTATAGGTAGCAAAGCAAATGCAGCTCACGTTAGCTCAGCACCTATTGCTGGGCTATTTAGTCAAGCAGATAAGCCTGCCGCTACACCCGCAGATTTGTTTTAGAGAACATTTTCGAATAAAAAACTAAGGAATGGACCGATACTGGGTGTTTACCACATGAACATTCGCTTAAGCCAGTCGCTCTGCGTTTGACGATAAACAGAGGCTTTTGAGCAAGTAGAATTCCAAAAATGACAAATTCAAAAGAAAAGCCATTTCCAGGAAAGAAAAGATACGATGACACTTTAGGAAAGCGGGTTCGAAAGTTTATAGGCCTGTCAAAAGCGAACTTCCATTTGCGTACCCATAAAACTGAGGTACTACAAATCTGGACATTCAAACTTGCAAAAGAACGAAATCATACGGAAAATTTAAAAATTTCAAAACACCGTAGCCATTCAGATAAATAATCATCGCCAAGTAATAAAAACTACAGAAAAATGTTCTCATGAGCCGACGAAGGTGAGTTCGCAACCTCGTCTCACAATCCCAGGAAAGGAGAAGCCAAAAGATTGCAATGCGGATCAAATGGGAAGCGAGACAAACTTACGTTCTCACGACATCCAACATGTGCTCTGGCAGCTCAAGACACCGAGGATGACCTTGTCTGGTGCACTGAGAACAACGCAATGAAACGGCGGCTGGTCGGCCACAGACTGTACAGAGGGGACCCTTCTCCTCCACTTCGACCTCTTCTTCCTGTTGATCAACCTTCGTACCGACAGCCTCACCTTCATCCTCCCGTTTTGTTTTCTTAACCGATGGTTCCACACTGTCTTTAGACGCAATACACTCGGGATTGGCGTCGGACTCTGGTTTGGTGGTTGAACTATTGTTGCAACATGATAAAAAGAACACTTTGGAGACACTTTAACGCCTGAAAGCTTGAATGAATTATAATCAATAATGTAAGCTTCGAATGCAACGGAGATTTTGTGGAACTTCAATTCTGAACCTGAATTGTCTGATACTGCAAAAAAACGATCAATTGTCCAGAATCGCCTAATAGAAACATGCATTTCCGATAAGCGAGACACACCTGACTCAAGTTTTGATTAGTCAACTTAATCCAAAATTGGAAGGCATTCAATAACGGCAAATGGATAATTTCACCCACGAGGATCACGTCACGAAAAAAAACATTGGATGAAAGATGCACTTGAAAGTGAGCAAAACCCAATTCCATGCCTGTATTCATAAAGAAGTCAATGTTCTGTTGAACCAAACATTTAGATGTGGCGAAATTGGTGTTACGCCTAGTGACAGCTACAGCTCATTACAAATCCAATGGGGGAACATAGGATACAGGAGACAACAGTGAATTTTGAGGAGTGCAGAAGGCAAACCAAAGATAGTGGTCCAACTTTTACATCAGCACAAAGAAGATAATCAAGTACGAATTCCAACATCTAAACCTCGAAGCGAGAAGTCGTATCCAAGCAGGAAAATACCTGTGACAGTAATGATCCTCAAGTTTTATCATGAATCGCCAATTAAGTAAACAGTAATAATAAAGGAAACGTCATAATAGGTAATGTAACAGTTCACGAAAAGCTCAGACTACAATGCTGATCCAGAAGCAAACACGGACCGTGTTCAAACATCCTGCGTCTCTGCAAGCAAGGGGAAGTCTATCCACAAGCAAGCCAATTTTCAAACCCACGTCTACCCCACCTATTAAAAGTAGGGCTACAGTATGGCGAACCGTTTAGACTAAAAATGACTTAAGATAAGAGTAAATAAAAGAATTATACCAAAGTACAGCAAAATTATGGATCGAGATTTTCATAATTGCCATGGATACCGTAAAGACGACACATGCTCAGTATCAAAAAACAAGCATCCCAATGAACGAATGAATTTACAGAATGCTGTGATGCACCCACCCAAGGGAGGAAACAGTGAACAGCGAAACCTCTTAATGACTGCAGATGAATAGATTTCAAACAGAGCGCATAACACACAAACGCACCTATTATTCAATTGACTTGTTTCCTGTGGTATTTGTCCATTACTCTCATCCCCACTGTCTTGGGTACGCGGGACACCGCTTAGATTGCCGTATCGAAGCATCGTAGGAAGCGGTGGTGGCTGCCTAAGCGCACGCTTACTTTGTAGATGTGGTGGTAGAGTATACAGTGCCTTTGAGAGCGGCATGTATGCCAGTTCGGATGCAGAGAAGTCGACAAAGTGCTCAGTGAACTGTCCTGGAATCACGGCTACAGGGTAGAAGCCGTTCTTACGAGGTGGCGGTTCCAGTAGACGATAAGGCCACTGAGGAACATGAATCTGCATCGTTTGGAGATCCCAATAGCACCGGCGCTCCTTATGACGTTCAGCAACTAGTTGTCTATTGAAATCGGAAGCTGACTCTAAAGCTCGTTTTCGAGCCAATTCGGCACGCGCTTCCCCCCGACCAATTCGAGCGGCCTCGTATTGGCGTTTTTGATGATCAGCAAGGCGCTGAAATCGGCGCTGCCGGAAGAGGTCGCTAACTGCAACGTGAACATCGGGAAAATCGTTTCGGAGGAGAGACATTACTTCGTCGCTAAGGAGAGCTGTGAGTCCAAGCTCTGCGCGACCCGAAGGAACAAGACCAGCCTCTTGAAGCCATGTGCGTTCGTAGGCATCGCAAATACGACGCTGAAGCTCAGGATATCGTCGCTTGAATGACTTAACCTGTAGAAGCGAACAGCAGCTTTTGCATACAGATTGAAAGTCAGAAAATGGAAAGAAGCTTGCAAACCTTCAAGAAGTCGGCTAGCAACTCTTGGATTACATAATAGGTTGGTCCATTTTTGGTTTCCGGCGGTACTTCTTCAGGCCAGGCATACTCGAAAAGCTGCTCAAGCGTTATATCTTCAGACACATCAGCAAAAGCACTAACCCGAGATAGCATAGTCTCAGGTTTGATGCGAGAATCCCGCCTATAACCTGACAGACTTTGCGAACCCAAAGATGTCCCCTGTTTTATGAAGTACTTATCCAACAAATAGAAGCTTACTGGGAGTGACAGTTCGGAATCAGCATCATTTTTCCTGCTTGACGGTGTGAGAGGAAGTCCATCTAAACTATCCTCCAGGCTAAACACTGTCTCTTCATCAAGGAGGTCTTTGGGAGGAGCGTGAAAACCGTCTAACACAGGCTTAGTCATTACCAAATGTCTCAGAAGACAACTAGCAAATCTACGTGATACAAACCACCATTGAGTAACGCGCCCAATTTATCGTTTCAAACACGTAAAGTAAAACTAATATTTTTGCGTACCTTTAATAAATATGCGTAAAACCCATGGACTCCATTAAAAGGCAGAATGATGAAGCATGTATTCTAAATCATAAAAACTTTTACCTTGATTAGGGATTTTTTAAAGAAGTCCGTCTATACAAACAAAATTAAGGCGAAGCCATATCATTCGCATGTATTCATGAGCTTCAGTGATTTTTTTCAAAGAGCATTCTGTGATTTATCAGCTTTGAGGAAAAACAACATTTTTATAATTCGTTTGTTTCAACAATATTGAAGTAGTGTTGCTCAAACTTAATTTCTGTTGCGATTTTGTATTCGTGGATGAGCTTTCCTGTTTTAGCGCGGGTTTCAAGGCTTTAATATCTTTTCTGGTCTAGTCTTTGGGTCTGAAATTGCGAATAAAGTGTCTCTGAGGCATCGCATTTCTTCAAGGTCTATCAAAATCGAGGTGGAAGAGCGTGGCAAAGACTGCGCAGATGACGTCCCCACTTGAACCTCTCCTTCCTTAGGATGGCATGAATTTTGATGGTTGTCTCAGACCTGCGTTTCAACCTTTGTGTGCATTTCCATTTTGTGCCATCCCTCACCAATTGTCCCTGGTAGATATGGATGCTGAGGTCTCCTACATTGACCATTTGTACGAGGTTTTTGCACCGCTGATTATTCTCTAACATAAAGTTCCTCACCCAGGAATTTTTTAAGGGCGCTAGAAACCTGATGAGAACATTGAAGAGTGCTTTAGAAGCTTTCAACATCAAGCTAAACGTTTCTTTAGTGGCTTATCTGTCAACATTGTGTCTGCTTGAATCGCGGTTCCGTTAAAATCAAAGCTGAAAAGGACCACAAGTTTGATGGAGTCTTTTCATTCTCAGTTGCCCCTCCATGCTACTATTTAAATTTAGTAAACCGTACTTTTTTGCCTACTTCAATATGCTTCTAAGTTCATGTGAGCTCTTGATACGATAAAGATACTGCATGCTGCTTTCTCCTTTAATCGGTTACGACTAGCTCATTACCAAATTCGCAAGCCTCTCCCACCATTTAAGATAAGATTTGGTTCTCCCACATGCCTACGAGATTACGCTTTACAATGGGAAAGAAACTATTGCTAATGTGGTTTATAACATGTTCAGAGCTAGCTTGGGAGGTGATATAAGGTGCTACCTTCCCAAACAGGACCAAAACAGTCACAGATTTGACGGAAGATTCGTTATCCACCCAACAATGCTATGTCTGTCGTTGAAGGTCGTGCGAAACATGCGCGAATCTCGCTGTTACCAACCAGCCAGGTGATGCTCTGCAGATTTCCCAATTTGACAACCTGCTATATCCACCATACAAACCTACCGAAAAACGACAAGAATCCTGAGTGGCAGAACGAGCAAAAATCGTCCAAACAACTAAAGCGATTACTCTTTTTTTACAAGTTCGAACCTTACGGGACTTTAAACTTACGGCTCCACCTTTTATACTAGATACAAGTGATGTGGCTGTAGGCGACATATTCTTACAAAAGAAAAGGCATTGTCATCGCCAATATCAGCTCCAGGCTAAAAAATAATGCAACAAAGATGTTCAGTTGGACATGAAAAAATGAAATAATGAAGAACGCGCATGGTAACGTGGATGCGCTGTTTTGCGGATTCACCTCCGAGGCTTGGGTGACGTTATGGTGGGTACACTATTTTTGAGCGACTTCACTAAGCACCATTATAGTAGTATACGGAGTATTGTCATTAATGCAACTCCAATAAGAGGTTTATAACACTCTCTTGTAAGTCAATATCGGAACAGATGAACTTTTTAGCAAAGCAGCTGAGCTGGACATGGAAAAGTGGCCTAGACACATTCCGAGAAATAAAGTTTTGTAGTGTCAAGATGCTGTCTCAAGTGCCTAATAATTCCGAGGTCTCAATTACAAATGGTCCGCCAAGGACTGCAGGAGGGTGGGTGAAAAGACGATAAAAGCGTTGGGGGAGAGGTTGGTGGCTCTCAGTGAGTCCCAACTTTTCGACTTCTGTCGTACTTGCATCGTTTCAACTAGCGTCGAAGGCCGCCACTTCAGAATCGGTATTTTTAGATGGAGGGAACATAGACACCATGAGCCTACTTCCCACAACCAATGTAGTCGAGATAGCATCCCTGAAGGCACAATTTTCTTCAGCCGTTGGATATGTCAAAATGGGTTGTCTGACTCCGTCTCGTAAGCGCTAGTGACAATTTTGATTGCGTTCTCATTTGCCTAATCTCCATTTCATCGGCGGTTGTGGAACAACAATACAACGAATTAAAATGGAAGAAAATAGGGAAGTAGAAGTGGTCATGTGCATCGTGGTTGCTAATCAAAATGTGAACAAACTAAATTGCAGATGGCTTAACAATTAGTTGGTAGTTTGGCGATGCGGTTAACTTTAGTGTTCTGTGAAACTGCCCGCAGACGTGCTAAGGGGTTTGGTATTTAGGACATGTGAAATGGTTAAAACCTTCCAGGGTCGTGGATAGAATTCACACTGCCCATGCCAACAATGGAAGCAAGTATTCCACAGTACTCATTAAATAGACAAGCGAGAACAGTAGCGAGCAAATGAGAATTACGTTTGGGAGTGACATTTCTTCACCACACGCTTGATTTACGCAGTCCAACGCCCCAACGCGAACAAACTTGAACCTAATATGCCGAAATTTAAAATTATGGCAAGATCATCTTCCTTCTATTGCTCCATTCTGCTTCTGGTTCCCCTTTGGAATTCCAACTTTCTTTGGCGTAATGTCTGTGTGGAAATACGAAATAAGGACTGATGGCGCCTGTTTTGTAGATTTGGAGAGCGGTTTGTCAGTAAAAGAGGCTACAATTTACCACTGAAGTTCCCGCGAGCCCGCGCACCTTAGCCAGCTGAGCTGAACGCAAAAACGGTAAAAAACCCTTCAGACCTCCCAAAGGCAATTTGAGCAGAGCGCAAATCAGCACTGCTTCATTCTTTGCTGGTGTAAAGAATTTCCTTTCTGCGGAGAAGTGATACAATTGTTTCGGTACATTAGACTTTAAATCAGTGGAAAACGAAAATGTGGAAATGTTGAGAGCAGTCTCTGATGACGTAAACGAAAGCATAGAAGTTGCGAATCTTTTGCAAAAAGGATTCTTCGTGATGCAGTGCTGCACGCTGGGAGATATTCAAACCTACAATTCGTGAAGTAATGCAAAAGTGATATTTTATGAGTTCTGGAAATTGGATTGCAGAAATCTCACCATAAATAAGCATTTTACTTTAAGAAATTTTGAGTCATGCAAATGGAATGAAAGGGCTGCCGGTCTAGGCAACCTTTTCTTCCTACCACTGGTGGAGCTGCCTGTTGCCAATCCTAAAAGTGTGTCAATATTTGGAAGAATGGAAGAGTCTAGGATTATGAGACAGGACAAGTTTTGGTAAAACTTAAATTCCATTTAGGTATAAGCTGCAACGAATCACGCCATTCCTGAAGGCTCTACGGGATGTGACACCATGAAGGAGGAGGCGTTAGAACAAAAGTGGAGAAGCTGTGCATAAGAGACAGTTATTCAAAAGGCAGAGGTTGTAATGTTTACTTCTAAGTTGAAGTCAAAGATTGCGCTGCGAAAATCGTAGCCGCCCACGGTGCCTTGCGGTTATTTTCATTCTTCACAGTTACGTTGAATTTCAACGCAGTGGGCGGCTTGAAGGTCAAGCGATGCACTGTGGGAATGGCATGAAATGCACGATTCCAAGTGAATACTTGCAACTAAAGACTCGTTCTCAGTTCCCTTAGCCATGCATAGTCTCATGCTTTGCATGGGATTTACTGGTTTGGAGCAGTTTGCTGTAAGCATATGCCTTGCAAATGGGACATCGGGACTGCCAGTCGCTATTCCTCGGACAATTTTGACTGTTGACTGAATCGTCTAGAAAATTGAAGCATCGAGCATAGTTTAATAGTGGTAATAACTTGCATGCACTTCCAATCACTCCTTCATTATTTTAAACAAAAATACAAAGTGAAAGAGTTTCCAAAACAAGCAAGTATTTGCTACAAAGGAGGAGGTTGCCCAAATGGCCACGATGAGGTAAAAACCGACGCTGCTCCATTGTTTATCCGACGACATTTTATGCAAATCTACCTATCGATTTCGAGACCGATCAACTTCCTTCTTCCTTTAGAGCGTTGAGGAAATAGATGATGTCACAACTGTACATCCATCAGGTGCTGCTAGTGTGCGATGACAAGCCTCGGATCACGCCTGGGACTGATGCCGTGACGTTATTGTGCCAGACTTTTATGCCTCCTAGCTCTGAATCATGTGCTTTTGATAAAACGGAACTTTCGACACCAAAGCAATAAATGACGGCTTAAGAGGTTATTTGAGACTGCAATTACGACAGGCAATCGGAGTACAGGCATGGATTTGGAGGAATTTGACACTACTGTGTTGATGCAAGGTGAGAAGGCTTGGGCATCAGACGCTTTCTCGTGCTCCTCTCACACCTACGCCGCCTCACCTCTGCTAAACATGCATGATGGGAAGGGGTTTTGTCATTTTCTTGCTGATAATCTTAGCAAATAAAGCTATGCGAATCACAGATAATCTCATAACATTTCATAAAGTCGGAAGACCTTTTGAAACTGTCGCCTCACTTGCTATTGACAGTCGTCAAGGTAAAAGAACGTGGTTATTAGTGAGAAAAAAGATGTGCTTCCCCATTCCCCTCTCCTCACCATCAATGATGCTGATGAACATTAAGAACTTGACTGGGTAAGGTGCCGAGAATGCGTCAACGAAAATTATGCATCAACTCTACTATCAGTGCTAACTACGCCAACCGCCTACCAAACTTCAGTGTCTCGAAATTCGCTAACTATCCAAGTATAAAAACACAAAACAGACATGCTTCGCATTTCCATGTTTTCGTCAACCGAAGGTTCCACGCCTTTTGTAGGCAATAAATGAGATGTTTGGTTTGCAACCCTCACAGTTGTTACTGTTGCCGAGTGGACATCCAGAGCGCACGCCATCCGTGGCATCACGTTTGAACGCGTGCATTCGCTTGTGACTAATTTTGCGAGGACACCTTAACCCCGTCAATCACAGACTGAGCCAATTTGCACTTTTGCCTCACCTTCTGCCAATCAAACGTGTATTCGCACCTTAATTTGGCTCTTTGCTGAAATTGCATCAAGAATTTCATTCTTTGCAATAAGATTATCTGCACCACTGAGAAAAACTTTTACCCCACTTTGTTCAAAGTTTCCTTAGATTACCAAAATTTATAGGCCATTGTATTTCATCCCTCATCTCTCTTCCTGACTTTTTTGTTACTATTTAGGATGACGTGTATGAACTCCTTCATCATTGCCCAAATTCCAAAGGTCGAGCCTGCAGGCGTGGACGCAGAAGTATGTTCAAGGTGTGAATTTTGAGGTGCTACATTGGGGAGCCTACGGAACTTGTAAGGGCAGAGTCAACTTTACAAAATTGATACCTCTCCCATGTTATAGCTTCTTCTTAACAGCAAAATGAATCCAATGGATGAAGTAAATTGTTAATGGGGACGAGAGAACGGTTTAATGGCAAAAATGCCAGTGAGTACTTGACGATACGTATCAGGGAGACATCGGAAGAAAATATGTGGAGGAGAGATAAAATGAGAGCACTTTTTTACCAATCGCAGCTGAATGCACCAACGAGGTTAGCAGTAAGCATAAAACCTCTGACTCCAAGTTATGGACTTCTCGGCCAGCAAACATCAGTGAGACGCAGATTTTAAACGTCCTATAAACTTCAAACTGCACATTTTTGGCAGCAATATCCGCATTTATGCGAACCAGGTTTGATGTTGGACAGTCATATTGAGCTGCACAACCATTAGTCAGGGAGTTCAACTTCCACCCAAGTTGCTGTCTCATTTGTTTGAAGTTGCTAGGCCGACTCAGTGTGGCACCATTCAGCTTCTCATGCGGACCAGGATCTCGAAAGTGTAAGCGATACCATGGTGGCTATTTCAAGCAATTAGTCACAAATATGTTTTCCGGTTGATTACTTGAAGTTCTGCCACCTGGACACCAAGTATGGAGCAGCTGAAAGCAAGCATGTGTAACTAAGCCTGTTGAAATGCTACCACATTTAGTGGTCGCGAATAAAATCGTCACAATTGTTTTCTGGCCTGTCAGCATAACCGATTTCCTTTGTGAAAAATCAGCAGACTCTGGGATGATTAAAAAGAGGAAGAAGGCATTTGGTCTACCATCGTTAAGGGGCTTGACAGTTAAGCGCCAAACATGGAAGTATGAACACCGCCGATTGCGAGGTGAGGGAATTAAAGGCTCACCATGGAACTCGCCGCAAAGTAGGTAAGCAATGCCTTCACAACACAGATGATGACGTAATTTTTATGCGAGACGTTGTGCGGTGGCATTGGCATTCCTTTCTAACAGATGAAAATTACAATCCGAGGCTGATGTTTGTTCTTATCAAAATGGCTCCGCTTCCATCCCCACCGCTGCTTGGCCTCGCATTATGTTTTGCTCCACATCGGACAAGTTGAGCTGCAACGACCCAAGAGAAGACTCAGAACGCCGAGATTTAGCATTATTATTAGCAACGAGTTATTCAAATAATGGAAGAAAGTGTAAATTTTGATGGAAACAAATGCAAATATAGGCCGAATTCAAGCAAAGAGGCTGAAACTTCCAAATTTTTTTACTGGCACTGCAATAACTTGAGCCACTGGGCACTGGAGGAGATAATTCATTGCCCAAATATATGCAGTTGGATGGGAAGGAAGAGAATGGAGCTTTTGACGTGGCCAAAGAGCTGCCTAATACGAACAATGTAATCGCAACTCACATCAGTATTCACAGTACCAAAATTACAATAATAATTATTGCAATTATAATAGCAACAGGAAATGCAAAGCATGACTGACACTTTCTGAGCTAGGCTACTAGTTACGCCTTTAAGGCCGTCTCATCTCTAAACGGTTAATGGCACTTGGTTGAGTGTGTCTAGAGTAGCTTCCCCCTAATTCCGGTGGACGCCGGAGTTTGATAGCTTGGAGAAATGACAGGTGTGAGAGATAACCCAGTCACCATTAGGAAAGCACTTGGTCCGAAGTAATCCAATGCATCTTGGCTGCAAAATGCAAAAATTCCTAAGCAGCACTTGCAATGACAATGTTGGGGTAAAAAGTGATTGTGAAGCGATATTTTGTTGAAGTGTACATTATGTATAAAGCACATATTTCCACCTGATCAGCCGACCACGATGACAGTCGGCGGTGTCATTTTGGTTGCCAATTGACTTTGACACACACACATACACACACGCGAACGCACCCTCCCGATGATGAAAAACACTATTCCCTTGCTACCCTTCAAGCTAAAAAAGCGCTCCAACGAGCAATCCTCCTACAATTTTCACAAACGGTAAATCCGTTTGTTTCGAAGCTATTTTTTGTGCTTAAAGTTTAAGGTTTTTGATAAGAATGAAATTGTAAGGCAAAACTAGGAGAAAAGTTGTACGGTTATTGAATGCCCAAAGCAGTTCGATTGAGTTAACCAAGATGCGGGGTGTAAATAGTGTCCCACAGTTTTTGTGTCTCCAAGTAGTTAATTAGTGCCTGGAAGTGTGTGTGTGTGTGCACTGACAATAGCGATTGAAGGCATCCCTAAATTCTACCTCAAATCTTTCTACTCACATGGAACGAGCATTAAGGAGGAGGTCGGAGTATTCGTTAGGTACTAACCTTCGTTGATGTTTCGTCCAAAGGCATTTAGAAGTGTTTATCAAAGCGCTTCTAAAAGGAATCGATGGTCAAATGCTGTTTGTTGTGCGGACAAGATTAGTAAATATCAACTTTTTTACACATGCTACTTAGTTTTATTTTTTGAAATGATGGAATGACTGGAAGACTGTCGTTCTGCCTTCTCACGGAGTGGTAATAGCCTTCGGCACAGGTGTGTTGGACATCTGATTTGCGCTAGCTCATGGAGCAGGCGTAGATACCGTTCAGAAATGGTTCTCGATACCTCCCATATTGATGGTTCCACGTATATGAGGGGGTAAATTTAGCTTTGACATGTTCGGAGAAGAGAAAGGAAACAGCGGAAATATCTTGTAAACCGGACACAGTTACCTGACATTATCTTCTGTCCCTTAATAACGGAGGAATCAGACACGTAGATATGGTGCCACACCTCTTCAGTCCTATTCTTGCCGACGATTGAGGCTTGGCAACACATTGGAACACTGCAGCAGCTTCTGCACATTACAACTCTGCGCTACAAAAGACGTCTCTTAAATCACAGTAGACACACACTTTCACGATTGTCTCACAGTTTGCAGACTATATGAAGCCATTTGTAGTGCTTCATTTGTTGATTTACTATGCAGGCTCTTGGATGTCCTTGGTCCTTGACCTCCATCCACCTTGGTCTTCACACTTTCTCCATTTCCCCTGCATTCATAGAGGTAGACTTACTGATACCTTTTCTGCCATACTAGAGGTGGTGATAAGTGGGTCCGACCAAAAAAATTGCACATAATTTTAAACCTCAAAGGTGGGTGTGCACAATGAATGCGTGTGGCATAACTGAAGGGCTATCAAAGTCAAACTCCGTCTCGATGACCAAAACAAGATCGGGTTCTGCAAACGACCAACTACTATGCAGTAAACATCAGACTTTGAAAATATGAAAAAAGCTGCTTCTTTGTTTGCTTGAACTGCCCAGATCTTTCAAGCTAATCACCGATATGTTGCGAACATACAGCAGATAAGTGGCCCTAAGTAAGGTTTGGTGGAATGGAAAGGTAAAGTGTCATTGCTCTCATTGGTAATGCCTTTGGCATTCCTCAGCGAGTGATTTTCCACTCTCATTCACTGCCTACTTAATAATCTAGCAAATATCAAATGAGATGAATATTTGCCTTGGAAAAGTGATGGTGGAGGACCACAAGTACGAAAATTGATCCAAAAGTACGACGACCACGAGAATCACGAGGAATAAAGTAGAGATGATGGGAGCATATATAAAGCGGCGCACTTCCTCACGTAAGATAGCACCACTCAGACAAGGTGGACTAATAAAATGGAAGTGGTAAAGTGCTCATGCTCGCACTTGTTAAACCCAGATCCAACCACTGAAATGCTACTCTCACCACAACCTGCAAAGAAGTGTACATGCACTGCTTTGTTGAAAACAGAGCCCACGGATGAAGGATTACTACCCCCACAGCATGTAAAAACGTGTACCTGCTGTACATTGTTAAAGCCGGAACCATCGACTGAAATTTTAGTTTCTTCACAACCTGTAAAGACATGTTCGTGCTCCTCTGTGCTGAAGACGGAACCCACGACTGAGGTCTTCCTCCCTCCACCACCCCTGAATACGTGTACCTGCCGCACAGCATTGAAAACGGAACCCACGACTGAGGTCTTCCTCTCTCCACCACCCCTGAATACGTGTACCTGCCGCACAGCATTGAAAACGGAACCCACGACTGAAGTTTTGCTCTCGCCACAATCCGTGAAGGCGTGTTCATGCTCGACAGTATTAAAGACGGAACCCTCGACTGAAATGTTACTTACACCCCAACCTGTGAAGAAGTGTGCATGCTCGAGTGAGCTTGTACTTTCCCCAAAGCCATTGAAGAACCTTCCAAATTCCATCGATGAAGAAGAGCTCATAGACGGCCTTCAAGCCCTTCTCAAAGTTATTCTTTCATTAAAGTAACCAGTAATGCTGTTTGTGCTGCTTGCCCCTGAAAACTAAAAATAAATGATAAGAAAGAAAAATCTTATGACATCTGAATGGTAATAGTTTGCAGGAGAAGTGTACCAGAGGACTTCGGCAGCGACCTTTAAATGCTGTAAACTTTAGTGTTTGACCTTAGATTCACTCAATGACTACACAATGGCAACTGGCATATTGCGTGTTACCTTTGAACTTCACCGAGGGGATGAGGACACGAGGGTAAGATGTGTATCATTGCGTAGAAAGAGGGCGTGCTCTCTGTAAGCCCTCAGTCAACACAAAATGGCGATTGTGAAGGACGCCAAAAGCGATGCTAATAAAAGGGGTGGCCACACAGACGGTAGTCGATAGTGAAAATGAGGCGTTTCATTGAACCCCCAAAGCTCTTCAAGCTCCGTCTGAATAAAGAGAAGGAATGAGACACAAAGCATAAAGATGAGAAAGTCTTGTAGTTGAGCAGGAGTGACCATTTAAATGTTGCTTGCTAGTTTTATGCTAACGTACATAGTAAGTTAGGAAACTGAATCCGAATTGGACATTTCCGGTTAAAAGGCAGCATTAGCCTTGGATGTTGGGTAAGTCAAAAAGGTAAACAATTTTCAGACGTAACTGAATGATCATTCAAGTACAAGTGACGTGGAGAGGATTGGTTACGCAGGACCATTCGAAAGTAACTTCACTCCAAAATCGACATCGATGGAGGATAACTTTATTGTGCGTCTGCGTTATGCTGGATGAGGTAATGAGGACCAATTCTGTTCAACGTCCAACTTGCTACCTGAATGGAAGTGAATAAAATGTAATTTAGGGCTAATCAATCCACATAATTGCTAGATCAAACATTTGCAGAAACCAGCCAGCAAGTTCATGAAATTTGGCGTGCTGTAGCAGCAGCGGACAAGCTTACTGCCAAACAAAAAGCCAAAAATGTTTCAAATGGAACAAATACACACAACAGCACTCAAATGCGCTCGTTTCGTCAAACTAATGAGGAAATGTCGACTTTCATTGGGAAATTAAAGGGAGGAGACGAGTTGAAAATTGCAGTCGAGGTGCACTAAACGGTCGGCAAAATGGATGAAGGCAAATGGAGAAATGGAATCTGCGCACTGTGTGAGGCTGAACAAAAAAAAATCGTTTGTGCAAATAAAAGGATGATCAGAATTCACCTTTCGTTTTTATTTTACCAACTACAACATGAGTTGTTAACCTCTAGCTAACAATTATCTTGCTGCACCAACTCATTTTGCTAACACACACCTCATTCGCACACCACCATCACTGTGTGTGGTAGACCGAATCGTGCAATGCTTCATCATCAACAGCCTCTGCCAGTGCTGATGCTTTCCCACTCATCTCCAACCCCACCTGCCTCGCCGCCTAA
>UYWX01000060.1:0-62783 GCA_900622495.1 Hydatigera taeniaeformis
CCATCCATCCATCCATCCACACCACGATGTGTCCCTCAACACCAACACACCTCAACACCTTACAAATTACACACGCCTTACTATCCACTGCTCAACCACCAAGGAGAGGTACAATTCCCTCCACCGTTCGGATGAATGGCTACACGAATGCATAAATGCAGGAATACGTGCATTCAGAGTGGAATCGTGAGTGGAGAGGAGTGTGATTCAATGACCAAAATGGGTTGGGGTCTCGACGCACCTTCAGTCTCCCACGCACAATAGGGTCGTTGTTGATCACACTGCCAACGGAGGTGATGAGTTTTATTATCAACTTGGCCATATGATAGCCAGGCGCCGCCTTCCCACCAATCATGACGGTGCGCGGCACCATTTTCAAATTTGGATTCGCCTTAATCCGGTTGTACTGAGCGATCACATAGAAGCAGTTCAGCAACTGGCGTTTGTATTCGTGGATGCGCTTCACCTGTTATACAACGAGAGGAGGAGGTAGTTGACAGCCATTCCCTTCTACATTATAATTATCAACGTGGATTCACACAAAATTGGTTTTTAAAACTCATTTAACTCCATTACAAATGCCTCAGAACTGTAAGTCCCTTCAGTCAAAGAATTAGCAGTGTTTTAATTGTAGATTTCACGCATGGATTTTCATGTGGGAGGAAAGCAGAATCCAAGATTGTCCGATTTAGCAAGATAGAGCGTCTTATTGAAGTCGTCGGGAGGCGCGATTCACAGTTTACCAATATAGCTTCTATTTACACAATTACTTGTAGTAGAGTGAAGCTTTTGAGGTGCTACACAGAGGAGCCTTATCCATTTCAAGAGAATCTTATCCTTTGGTATCTTGAAGACCTTAAACAGCAGCGCCCTAACCCACCAAACTTGTTGAAAGCCATAACTTCCTCGATAGCTCCGATGACCGTGCCTTTTACGCATCTCAAGGATTATGACTGTTGAACGATCCATCTAACACCATTAAAGGTTCATTCACTAACAATTAGCAGACGCTGGAGACATTGGGGGAGCATTTACATTGTCCAAAATGACAATGAAGAGTTAAGACTGCGGAAACGTGATTTGCATACTGAGTACACGTATTATAGAAGCTTCAAATAGCATTCGATAGGATGGGAAAACAAGCAAACGTTGAATGTTAAAGTTAAAAGTTAAGAAGAAATGAGCAGTCCGGTGCTTACCTGAAAGTCAAAGAGGGTTGAGGGATCGATCTTAACTTTGTAATGTTGTTCCATGTAAGATGCAAATTTGGCTTTGTTTTCGCGTTTGATACGCATCAAATTTTGTAGGAACTGAATGTTGTTTGCAAGAGTTGAGAGATCCTTCAGTTTTTCAAAGTTAGTAATCCAACTATCGTCTCCCATGGCATCCATAATCGCATCAGATAGGGAGGGATTACACAAGAGAAGCCATCGTCTTGGCGTGATGCCGTTTGTCTTATTTTGGAATTTTTCTGGCCACATCTCATAAAAGTCGTGAAAGCTAAAAACGGAAGCATCAACATTCACCTTTTGTGTTTGCCTTGAACGGCCTAGATGTAACAGGTAAAAGAAGGAGACATACACGTCATTCTTGATGATCTCGGTATGGACTTCAGAGACACCGTTCACGGCGTGGGAGCCTATGATGCAGAGGTAAGCCATATTGACGCGTTTTTCTCCGTCCTCCTCAATTATCGACATTCGTCGAAGGCGATCCATGTCACCTGGCCATTTCGTAAGCATCAGCTGTGAAGATGGATGGAAAGGTAGATTAAATTCCACAACCATGCACTCCTTTACCTATTCCCATTCATGCAAAGTTTGGAGTATTTGAAGTGCTTGAGGTTCGCAACATCCATGGAAGTTGAAATAGAACTAACTCACATCCAAAAATTCTTGATTAATACGATAGATGATTTCCAAATGACGCGGTAGAATGTTTTCCAACAGAGAACAAGGCCAGCGCTCTAGTGCTTCAGGAAGAACTGTGTGATTTGTATAGGCAAAAGTGGCGCAAGTGATATCCCAAGCCTGAAATCCAAGGGAGGAGGGAATGAGACTTCTCTGAGGGTGTGCACCAATTACGGATTCCGTAGCACTGATGATCATTGTGTGCACTTAGAGTATAAATGATGGGTCGACGGGTAGTGCTTAAAAAGGTATTCAACTCAAACTGAAATTTTAATTCAGCTACATTGAGTTCTGAGTCAGCTAAAAACACTGACTAGAGTTTGGTGTGCATGCGGGTTATCAAGTTCAGACAGCTTTAATCGGTAACCCGAAAGGATCATAATGCGTACGGGGCCGAGGTTTTGCATGATCTAAGCTAAATTCATTGACACCTACCCAATCAGAAACCATTTCATTCAGTTGAGTGATTTGACGGAAAAAAACAATGTGGACGATTTTAAGACTGTCGATGTAAATTAACCGATGCAAACGTTGGATCTTGAACATCCGACCAACACAAAGCTTGTGATGCGACAAGAATGGGTGAAAATTTTAACACAAACTGTACTAAAGCATTGAATTCGAATCACTACATGCAGCACGGAAGCTGCTTGCCTCGGAATGTCTCAGCTGCAGGATGAAGCTTACAGTGCTGCTTACAGTAAAGCATAAAATTTGGCGTCTCACAGACAAACTCAACGGTCTCTCTCCTTAAAGTTCCCCGTCTAAGTGTGCTGCAAAGATGAGCAACTAGATTAAGCTCTGAACCCAGTACTTCACTCCTTATCCCTACAACAGAGTCACACCATCGTTTTTCATTTTACATAAACAACTTGTGGTTGAGAAAAGAAACTAGTTAGGCGTAACGAAGTTCCGAAAGAGCATCAAGTTTTGTGGTACATAAACTTTAAAGGAGGCGAATTTTTAAATGAAACCCTTTTTGTGAATCAAACATTTGAATCAACTCATTTCGGGAGTGTATCCACTGAAAACACTAGGTCCTTAAAGAATCAATCCTAAACATCATAAGTAGGGACAATAAAATTTGAGTAATGCCATTGAAGTTAGTTAATGAAGTGACAATTCTTTGATCGTGAAAGACGCAGGTCAACATTTTAATGGCAATCACAGTTGCACAAACCTTCTCCCACTCCATTCCTTCCACATCAACGAGAATGCGCATAAGTTCAGGAATCGCAAAGGACGGGTGCGTATCATTAAGCTGAATGGCTACTTTGTTTGGAAAGTTTTCTAAGGACCTTTGACCATGATCAGTAACCCGATATCTTCTGATTATATCCTAAGTAGAAAGAGAAATTCACTCATAAAGGTAAAAAGCCAATAAGATTAGTACAAACATGACGATTAAACAAGAACAGACCTGGAGTGTAGCAGCCACAAGAAAATACTCCTGTTTTAGACGTAGTTCTTTACCCTCAAAGAAGTTGTCATTAGGATAGAGAACTCGTGATATATTTTCCGCGGAGTTACGGCCAAAAACAGCCTACAACCACAAAAACACCAAAAAGAGAAAAAACAAAAAGAAGCAAAACAATCGTTGATGTTCATCAAATTGGAGGCAGGCACATACATCAATGTAAGCACCAGTGTTGAAAATTCGTAGATCGAAGCCCGAAGGCGCCTTGGCTGACCAAAGGCGCAGAGTGTTACAAGTGTTGTTACGATAGCCGGGAATCGGAGTATCATAGGGCATGGCAAAAACAGCCTCCGAATTAATCCACTTGCGTTTACCATCCCCCGCATCCTCCACATGCCCGTAAAAGTTCACTGGATAGCAATATTCGGGTCGACCCTTCTCCCAGGGATTACCATAGCGCAGCCACTCGTCCGGCTCCTCAACCTATACCAAAGCCAAAACGCAAACAGGAATTTAATTCATGGACGTCTCCCCACTCACCTGCCACCCATTTTCAATTTTCTGTTCGAAGATACCGTAGTCGTAGCGAATACCATACCCGTAAGCAGCCAATCCTAAAGTTGCCATAGAATCAAGGAAGCAGGCAGCAAGGCGACCGAGACCTCCATTACCCAGTCCAGCGTCAGTTTCAATTTCTTCCAGTTCCTCTATATCCAGACCCATCTAAGGCCCATAAGTTAAAAAGACGTGTAGAAGCAACATTAGGATTTTTATGTTACGATAACTATGGGAAGTGCTTTACCTGGTAAAGAGCTTCATCGATGGCTGCGGTAATGTCAACGTTCATCATGGTGTTAGTCAACGTACGACCCATATAGAACTCCATTGATAAGTAATACACGCGCTAAAATAGGTACTGTGAGACTTAGTGGCTAAAGAAACAAAGAGCCACAGGAACCTACTATATATGATTATGGGGTGTTAGTTTGCAAAGAGAGTCATGTATGTCAATTTAATAACTAGAATAAAGCATTTTCAATAGATTTTTCTCAGAGAATACCTTAGGATCTTCCCGGAAATAGGCTTGTTGAGTACGAATCCATCGGGAGCAGAGATGATCCCAGACGGTCTTTGCGAGAGCAAGGTAAAAATCACGGGGCGTGGCGACATTTCTATCTTTAACTATGTCAAAATGAAGATGCCGATTAAAAGAGGTTTTTAGATTAGAGACATTTTCGACTTCCGCGATTCCTCGAACACTTATTTGTTTTCTTTTTTCCAATTCGTACTCATCTAGTGACATTGTGGCAAGAAGACGCACAGAAAACCACCATTTACCTTTATATCCACATACAAATTGCCTCTAACCTATCGATACGCTCGAAAATTAATGTGTGAAGGATTAAAACATAGTTTAGGTCGGTAAGCTTGGTATGTACTCAATAAAAGCTTTACTGATTCGGAAGCATTCTTCACAAACAAATTAATGGATCCGTTGTTAAACACCAATATAAGCGCCACAATTAAAACATATGTTTTTATAGATTTTTAAAGCAAATATTGAATTACAGTCGATTTAAAGGTAGAGATTGCATAGCTGTTTAAGCGCGGATCTTGCAAATGTGGAAAAGTTTACTAAGGCACATGCATTTAACACTGTACAACAGCGCACCGTTACTTCAATTTAGTTTTAGGATCTAAGCGCCTGCACTTTACCATTATAGCGCCTTCCCCTCCACTTTCTCCGTCCTTCAGCTGAGCCTTCTTAAAAGGAGGGCAGCTGATGACTTATAGGTAGATACAACCGAAAGGAGTGCAAGTAGAGTCGAGAAGAGAGAAGAGAGAATGGCCTCACATTCCACTTGCACGACACTGCGCCCTGAAATTTATTTTATTTTGGGATTTTTGTTAATACTGCAAGGCTTTGTTTGTGTGACTACCCGATGTTTGGTGGTCACTTTAGGATTTATTTGGCCCTTGTACACGTGAGCTGGTCCAGGCCCATTTGTCTTGTGACCTTCAGAATACACGTATTCAGCTGCTCTTGCTGATTTCTCATACCGGCCAGAAACCCTCGAGACGCTATAAATATGCGTTGTAGTCGAATAAATGTGTGTTGCAATGTATACTAGGGTGTTTTATATGACCTTTATTGGAGAGTCGGGAACCAAAGATTAGAACGCTAATCCCGTGCGTGAGGACTGTGAGGAATCCCTCTCCGGGTGATATCTGCTATTCGGCTCATCTATACTCCTATCACCGTTCTTCCTGTAATCAATGTCTTATAAATCTACTGCAAATCTACTGAAGTTCGTGGTTTAAGAGCATGAGGATAGGCTGGCAGTTCCTGCGTAATTTTTATTTCTATGATGTGATGAAACATAAATTTAGTTGGAGCTGCCAAAATTCTTGTTGCGACTCGAGACTTCCATCAGATAGAAGGCAACATCATGCTGGACCAAATACACGTATTTTACGAGGAGGAGAAGGGATACGGCATTTGCTCGACCTGAAGACTAGACTACGCGTACAAGGGCAAAACGAATACCAAAGTAATCTTAGACATTGGGTGGTCACTTAAAGAAATCATTGCAATTATGATCAAAAAATTAATTTCAAGACCGCATTGTAATGCTATGTTTACATGGCCTCTGGAACTTGGTGGTCGCTTTAGGTGTAGCGTGCCGAGACTTCACATCGAGTGGAAGAAGGCAGTAAGTGGAGCTGGATGCATATATTCCAAGGAGAATAAAGCAACTAGGCCTGAGCATGGTCCAAAGGCTAGCTCACGAGTACAAGGCCAGACAAATCCTAAAGTGACCCCCATACGTCAGATATTCACATAAACAGAGCATTACATTTGGATTTGCCTGGCCCATGTACTCGTGGACTGGCATTTGGAACATGCTCAGGCCTAGTTGCTTTATCCTCCTTGGAATATATGCATCAGCTCCACCTACTGCCTTCTCCCACCCGATGGGAAGTCTCGGCACGCTACAAAGAGATTAAGTTTATGGCAAAGTCCATCTGCTCATCCTCCTGGCAGAAGTAATACAGCCATTGGAGTGATTGATTTTTATACCGAACGTTCGAAATATCATCCCATTTGCAACAATATTGAGGGTAATTAGGCTTATATGATTGATGATATGGGCCGATTAATTTAATGATGAAAAATGGGTTAAATGGATTACAATTCGCAATACTTTTGTGTTTTTTTAATGTTGGTATAGGTGGCGTAATTCGTGCAAATTATAGTTTTGATTGCTGGACTGGCCCTCGCATCATGTCCTAAACGCCATAACTCTGGCATACATATTTAGCCAAGCCTTATGTCTTCTAGGACCCGCAGTTCGTCCTTTTTACCCATGCATAGATGTCAGCACTATGGATTAGTACAAAATGCCCTCCATATGGATCTCTGTGGCGGCTCAAGACTTCCCATTTGGTACCACAAGGCATGACTTTGCTAAATACTCGCAATTAGACTAAAAGGATAAAGGTGATGTTTAGGCAAGACTCAAAGTGTCAGCTACCCTTTTGGTTAGCCGCCTCTATTTCCTTTTACTGTGGCAAGGCTAGAGATTCTTTCCCCCGATTCAGTTGAGCTTTATTCGAATAGTGATTGAAATTGACACAAACGGTAAATAGTAGGAACAATTTCGTAATGTAATGTGGCTTACATAATTTTGCCTAAGTTAAGAGAGGCACTAGACTGGGGTGAAGATTTGTATTTAGCGGTTCAGTGCAGAAATGTGCCTTGGCACAATTTAACGACAAATGCACCAGGAAGAAGCTGAGTAACCACTAAAGAGCTCGATACTCATACGGGCAGTCGTTAAAAGAAAACTATTGTAGCGTCCCGAGACTTACCACCGGGTGGATGAGAGCAGCAAGTGAAACCAGATGCGACGCAAATGAGCATGAGCATGGCCCGAAGGCCAGCCCACGGGTACAAGGGCCAGACAAATCCTACAGGGACCGCCAAACCAAAGCCTTACAGCTATGTGCAATGCTTTGTTCAGGTGACACCTAATGTTTGGTGGTTACTTTAGTATATGTTTTGTCCTTGGACCCTTGGGCTGACCTTCGGACCAAGCCAAGACCTTGCCCCTTCTTACCCTCCAAAAAATGTTATTATAGCTCAAGCGATGCCTTTCACCTAACGAAAGGCTGCAGTATACAATACGTACTGTCTTGTTTATGTGACTACCTGACGTATGGCGGTCACTTTAGAATTTGTCCGTCCATTGTACGCGTAGGCTGGCCTTCGGACCGTGCCCAGGCCCATTTGCCCTTCGTCTCCGGAATACATGTATCCAGCTGCACTTACTGACTTCTTGTACCAGCCAGAATGTCTCGGGACGCGACAGTGGTGGCAGCGGAAATCGAACACGGCATTTTTTAACGACTTATAGGTATATAGTGCTTTTGAAGACCTTCAGCTCCAGCCGAGGTGGGGTCTCTCTCTGCGGCATTTCTTCGTTGATTGTTTATTGAAAGCGACATAGTGTCCGAGAAAATATATTGCGCAATGGGCACCGCTGATTAACTGGTATCCTACGTTTGTGTTACTAAACTTTGCCACTTAATCGACTGATCTCCTGAAAAGAACAGTACGAACAAGCCGACGAGCAATGGTTCGATCGGATGATGCAGTGGTTCCGTACCTACAAATCGCACAGGACCTGGAGGTGTATGTCGCTTATTCTTGGTGTTTATGCTCTGCGTTTGAGCATTTATGAGCCTGATAATCTGTTGGACCTCAAAATCGGGTCCCCTTGGGTGGAGAGTAGAAACCCCTCTTTTCACGACAAGAAGGTCATAGTCCAACCAGCAGACAAGGCTGAATTGAGAGGCGCATTTAACTTTGTGGCGGAGAATCCCTAAATCCTTCACAACGTTAGGATTTAGACTGACGTCCGTATTTGGTTTCACCTTATTCCCGTGTTCCATAGGCACCGCCGTGAACCATCTGGAAAAGTTCTTTGGCGGAATTTTCAATACAAAATCCGTGTGTAGGTGTCCTTATATACTTGACTATGTCTCGTCCCGTTTCCCCTGTAACATACCTGTTTTAGACTAAAGTTACATCACCTATTTCTGGAAGCAATTGATAGTTAACAGATTTAGTTGAAGCTGCTGAGGAGACTAGATACGGTTCCTCAGCCTCATGCTATCTATCGACTGGCGCGGTTAGCTTATGAGTGCTTTTTTGTAGTACCAATAATGTTGTGATGGTTGGTGCAAGAGGTCTACCAAGGAGAGCCCCAAAGACGCTGCTAAAAAGAAGAGAGGGATGGTGGAATACATTGGTTATGTGACTACCTGACGTTTGGCGAGCTCTTAGGGTTTGTCTGGCCCTTGTATGTGTGAGCCGGCCTTCGGCCATGCTCAGACATATTTGCTCTGTCGCCTTTGGAATACATGTGTTCAGCTGCACCTAATTGCTCTGTATTACCAGCTAAAAAGTCTCGAGACGCTACTCAATGGAGTGGATTAGTAGTTGGACATTAAGGAAACTTCCCATATATCGATAGTATGAATGCGTGAATGTAGACAAGGATTATGCCTTTTGATCTTTAATCATCAACGTTGGAACATTGCGTCAAAGATTAAAGAAAAATATGTTGGTAAATGTTCCATTAGAGTGTTATGTGAAAGAAAGTAGATCGAAATTTGTAATTTGTAAACTCTCATTGCCGCAAAATCTAAAGCCACAGACAGTTTTAAAATTGATTCTACAAAAAACAATAACATATAAAAATTAATGATTTATTTCTCATTGTACACTATTGATATTTGAACGTGACTGTTTTTGTTTAGTCGCTTTGCTTGCATTATCACCACTTCTCAGCGAATGCACTTGAAGGCGGTAACTCATCTAAACTGCGAGAATGTCTCTCGATAAGCTTGATTTGGAAAAGAGGAAGCAAATTAGTGTGAGAGGTATTGCACAGGTGGAAAACGTTGCGAATCTGAAGACCTCATTCAATCGTCACCTACATTTTGACATTGTCAAAGATCGTAACGTAGCAACGCCAAGAGACTTCTACTTGGCACTGGCGAGAACCGTATGGGATCACCTTTGCTCACGCTGGATTAGGACTCAGCAGGCTTACTATAAGGAAGATCCAAAGGTATGGTTAGTCTTCATTAGCTCCTGCGAAACAAATAAAATCTGTACGAGACTTGTTGCTAAACTTTGTGAGTACGTCATACACTCGAAATAAATATACCATTTTCTGCAATTTGTTGACCGTATTTTGCAGAAATATTTGGCAGCCCAAGACTGTGTGCTAAAAAGAATTAGGTGGTCTTTACCGTTCTTTCAAACACTGGTGCGTTCTTATGGATATTATTAATAGGGTACCGTTCTGCTGAAATTCTTCTGTGAATACTCGTTTTCTGTGACTGAGACACAAGGGCTTTTCTTCTAGGCGATTGCACTCTTATTGATGGTGCTGCAAAAATGTTGCCACCTATGTACGTGGGATCAGAGCGACTATGACTATGTCTGTGGTCTATAGTCGGTCTTGCCAAGTTTTATCTTTGATCCTCGTTCTCTTGTTCCCAAATGCAGTTATTTTTGTGTGGAATTCAAAGCTGCTCATTGTTTGTTTTTTAAGAGTGTTCATTGTTTGTCTTTGAGGTATATCAAAGGGTCTTTCAGTTTTAATGCTTTTAAACTTCCTGTTATCTGGTAAGCTTCCACTCAGTTGTTTGTAAGTTATCGCTTAGGGTTTAGTCCAGGTTTATTTCAAATGTTTGGCAATGTTTTTTTAGCGTGTGTACTATCTCTCACTGGAGTTCTATATGGGTCGTACACTTACTAACACAATGATGAATGTAAATATATCTGCGGCTATTGATGAGGCCCTTTACCAGGTGAGAGCACTTTTAGACATTTTTAACAAAACTTGTTTTTGAGTATTCTTTTAATTGCTGTACTTTTGTTGTTTTAGATGGGTCTAGACATAGAAGAATTAGAGGAGATAGAAGCTGATGCGGGACTGGGTAATGGAGGTCTCGGTCGCCTTGCTGCCTGCTTCCTTGATTCTATGGCAACTTTAGGATTGGCTGCTTACGGGTATGGTATTCGCTACGACTACGGTATCTTCGAACAGAAAATTGAAAATGGGTGGCAGGTGAGTGGGGAGACGTCCATGAATTAAATTCCTGTTTGCGTTTTGGCTTTGGTATAGGTTGAGGAGCCGGACGAGTGGCTGCGCTATGGTAATCCCTGGGAGAAGGGTCGACCCGAATATTGCTATCCAGTGAACTTTTACGGGCATGTGGAGGATGCGGGGGATGGTAAACGCAAGTGGGTGAATGCTCAACCCGTGTTTGCAATGCCTTTTGACACTCCAATTCCCGGCTACCGTAACAACACCTGTAACACTCTGCGCCTTTGGTCAGCCAAGGCGCCTTCGGGCTTCGATCTACGAATTTTCAACACTGGTGCTTACATTGATGTGAGTTTACTGGTATTTGGAAAGTGCTTTTTATTGACGCTTATTGTGATTTTGAGTTGCTTTTGTTTCGATCCCTATAAATCCTTTTATGCTCTCATCGCAGAACAGCGTTCGATGTTGTACTTTTCTTTTTTTTCATTTTGTTGATGTTCGTAATGTCACAGAACATCATTCGAGGATTGTTCGGTATCCTTTGTATCTTGAATTCAAATACTGCAAGTTTTTGCTTGAGTAACCAAGTTGGATTTCGATGTTAACGCTCATGGCAACACTTTAGTTGTACTTATCTGATATTAATGCAACAGTTTATTTGCAACAACTGTGAAAAATTATTTTAATGTACCGGGTCATCTTTTTGGATCCAGTAAGCTACAAGAATAAGGATACTTTGTCTTCATTTACGTTTTTGGGATTAAAGTTGGATTTAGTGATATTTAACTTACGGGCTATGCCATCTTGACTTTTTAGACCCATAAATGAGATGAGAATTTCTCAGCTGCAGTTTTACAAATTATTTCCTAATGAACAAAAACCATGTAAATATATTCCCGAAGCTTGTCGGAGTTCGCATTCTACATGAAGGATATTAACTGATTCTTCTGGCTTCTGGCTTTTGATTACTGCCTATTTCTGGCCAAAGAAATACATAATTACCAAAACTTCTTTACCTCCATGCTAAGGGTTTTGCTCAAACACCTAAAATTGTTTCGAAATTCCAGTTACAAATGCAATACGTTGCATCCAATGTAAGCACGGTTTATTTGAATTGCCATTTCTGGAGTACCTAAATTTTAGATATTGATGAGTCAGTACTCAAGGTGATCCAAGTGATCTAAAATGTTTTTTTTGTTGTATATTTGGAATTTTATCCAAATGTCAAATACTCTGCTTCGAGGTAATCAAAATAATTTTTTGACCATTTTAGGTATGCTCTATTAAAGTTTCCACTCAAATATCATTTAAGTGCTAAATTCCATGGTAAAGTATGAGGAGCATATGGGTAATTGGGACCATTTTAACCACTAAGCTGAATGTGGAACTTGCTCACATAGAACTTCCAACGCTTTTGAATGTATGGAATAGAAGCAGTGGAAGGGTATCCATGTGCTATTTTGAGGAGCAGTCGTCTGTACTTTCGTCCCAATTAATATTCTTCAACTGATTGGCCTAATGTCAGCTGATTGATTGCCCATATGGCTGGCGGATTGGATGGGCCTCTATCCCTACTCCATTGGCTGCATATATCACGTCCGCAAATTGGACTGGTTGTCAAACTTACAAACCTGCTTTCCCTGTCTGCTTACTGTATTGGATGTGAAAGCTCGGTGTTAACTTTTCGTTTGCTTCCGCATCCTGCAGGCTGTTTGTGGTCGCAACACGGCGGAGAATATATCACGAGTGCTATATCCTAATGACAACTTCTTTCAAGGCAAAGAGCTACGCCTGAAGCAAGAGTATTTCCTTGTTGCGGCTACCATTCAGGTTGGTATTTGAGCTTACTAAGCGAATAACTGAGCGTTCCAAAACAAATGCTTACTTCCCTTACAAACAATAGGATATCATTCGACGCTACCGCATTACAATAAATGGACCACGGTCTCTCGATCATCTTTACGAGAAAGTTGCTATCCAATTGAATGATACCCACCCCTCCTTTGCCATACCTGAGATGATGCGAGTTCTGGTTGACATTGAGGGCATGGAATGGGAAAAGGTGAGTTTCAAACTTCTCTTGAAGTCGATGTGGCGGATGCTTTAACGCAGAACATTTTACCGTTTTCGTTGACTTTTTTCCAGGCCTGGAAGATCAGCTGTGCCACCTTTGCGTACACAAACCATACCATCTTGCCTGAAGCTCTCGAACGCTGGCCTTGTAGTATGCTGCAACACATTCTCCCGCGTCATCTGGAGATCATTTACCGCATTAATCATGAGTTCTTGCAGGTTAGGACTGGTTATAGTCGTTTTGTCTCAGTTTTAATGTTGCTAGTAATTGGGCATGCATTTAACAATTTGTATGTGAGCTTTGAATATAGGAAACATCCATCATCCCGTGGTTGTACTCCTTTCGTTTGAGAAAAACATATCCAGACTACCTTTTTTCTGGTCTTAACTAATCTGCTGTGCCGAGCGTCCTACATTCTATATCTCAACACAGCCATTTTTAAACTTCCTAACCTATTCATAGGCATCTACAATTGAGAACTCCATCCTTACAATGGTCATTCATGCTGACACTGTTCTTTCTTACATTCTGACATTACAGAGTGGCGTTTCTTCCCTCAATTAATCTGTCATATTTTTCTTGCCCGTCTTCATCCCTGAGTAGAATTTCACATACCCTTTCGCATACCTTTGAGGCTTCTTACCTACCTATTTAAAGAATATTTATGGAGAACTCGTTATGACTATCTACAACAATGGATGAATGGTGTTACTCTCTGCATTTCCGCCAGCTGCAGCTGAACATGAATGGAGAATGGAGATTGAGCATTAAAAATAAGTCTAATTTGTTCCTTTTTAATGTAGCTGGTGCTTGCTAAATGGCCTGGCGATTTGGATCGCATGCGTCGGATGTCTATAATTGAGGAAGATGGTGAGAAGCGCGTCAACATGGCCTATCTTTGCATAATCGGTTCTCATGCTGTGAACGGCGTCTCAGCTGTCCACACAGAGATCCTCAAGCGCGAAACGTGAGTTTTACCACTATTCTAGCTTTCATAAACGCACTGACCAACCAGTTTACGAAGGCCTTGCCTGTTTAAACATAGGTTCCATAGCTTCTACGAATTGTGGCCCGATAAGTTCCAAAACAAGACTAATGGAATTACGCCAAGACGTTGGCTTCTGCTATGCAATCCTTCGTTGTCAGATGAAATCATGGAGGCCCTAGGAGATGATGGCTGGATCACTCACTTTGAGCGATTAAAGGATCTTCGCAAAATGTCCAACAATGTTGGATTTTTGCTTAACTTAATGCGTATCAAAAGGGATAATAAGGCCAAGTTCGCCTCATACATGGAGCAGCACTACAACATTAATATTGATCCTTCAACGATGTTTGACATTCAGGTGAGGTGAAAAAGAATATGAATCCATTTTGGATAAGTGGCTTTGATGAAATTGGCTTTTATGAAGTCGGATTGAGTTAAAAGTGGGAGGAGTTATCATCATTTTATTAGTTATGAAGTATTTTTTAGGCAAGTGGCTTTGTAATTTTCTGAAATCACATTGGTTTGACTTAAACTGAAAACTGTACTGGGGTAAATCTTGTTTCACAATTCTTACTAATGACTAGGCTTCCATTATAAGCTCTTTTGCTTCCAAAGCTGCGATGTGACGTCCCCATCCTTTTACCTCATTTTGGTATCGCACATATAATCGGTGTGAATCTGCCAGTTCATGACATTTGATTGTATGAGGTCGCACGGATAATTGATTAATTTTAAATCAGCTAAATGGATACCAGAGATCTCTTTGAACTTAGGGTAACAACACCTTCGGATTTTTTTTAGCAGGAATCCAATATGATAACTTGGATACTATTGGTTGACTTTCGTTCAATATTACTAGAAAAGTGCCACCGCTTGAAGCCTAAAATCTTTCGTTTAAAGGCTGTTCAAGTTCATTGGTTTTTCGCTTTTGTCCAGAGGAAGAGTAATTCTTAATAGCTTTTTCATATCTCTCAAGAAACCTCCGATTTCTTTGCTAAAACTCTGCTCTTTTTCACTTCGTTACCCTTAGAGGAATTTGTACGGTCTCACCAGACTGATCACGGGATGTGCAAAATTAATACTATTTTCGCAAAAGTTTATTCACAAAACAAAGAAAAATGGGAAGTAAATTAAACTTTGGCAGGGAATTCTTATTTGTTCATTCATCTCTCACATTTCCCTATTGAATGCAGTAGATAGATCTTAATGAATCATCTTTTACGAAGCCTAAAATATCGTTTTCTGTTTCGGGAAACACTAGGATGCGAGAGTCAAGCATTTCGAATCCAAATTTGCCCAAAATAAGAAACTTTTAGGGCAGTGGTTGGACGAAATAATGGTACTAAAACGCAGATAGATCAGATTTTTAAACCTGATTAGCTTCGAGGTAAAAGGATCAGAGTTACCTTTTATTACCTTCTCGTTGTATAACAGGTGAAGCGCATCCACGAATACAAACGCCAGTTGCTGAACTGCTTCTATGTGATCGCTCAGTACAACCGGATTAAGGCGAATCCAAATTTGAAAATGGTGCCGCGCACCGTCATGATTGGTGGGAAGGCGGCGCCTGGCTATCATATGGCCAAGTTGATAATAAAACTCATCACCTCCGTTGGCAGTGTGATCAACAACGACCCTATTGTGCGTGGGAGACTGAAGGTGCGTCGAGACCCCAACCCATTTTGGTCATTGAATCACACTCCTCTCCACTCACGATTCCACTCTGAATGCACGTATTCCTGCATTTATGCATTCGTGTAGCCATTCATCCGAACGGTGGAGGGAATTGTACCTCTCCTTGGTGGTTGAGCAGTGGATAGTAAGGCGTGTGTAATTTGTAAGGTGTTGAGGTGTGTTGGTGTTGAGGGACACATCGTGGTGTGGATGGATGGATGGATGGATGGGTAGGCAAAGTGCAATTAGCGCTGCACGCCTTCACGGATGCGTGTACGGATAGGTTGTGAAGGAGGGAAGGGATGGAGTGGTGAGGTGCATCAGCAAGGAGTGAAGTGGGTGTCACTAACCTGTTGACTATTTTCATTGTTGGTGGCGGTGTAGTTGGTGTTTCTGGAGAATTATCGAGTGTCGTTGGCTGAGAAGATTTTTCCCGCGGCAGACCTGTCGCAGCAGATCTCCACTGCCGGTACTGAAGCGTCGGGTACTGGAAACATGAAATTTATGGTAAGTTTCATCCTTTATTTTGATAACATTCCTTCTATGTTCAACGAAATGCATTTTATTGTCACAATTTTACTCATTTTCGTAATCAGGGCTTCATTGTAGTTGTAGTCAAACCTTCAATTATATTTCTTCCCATTCATTCCCAAGTCCTTTTATATGGCTTTCTACGTTAAAGTTCCTAAATGGTTAATTATGCCGCAGTGGAAGCAGTAACCTTGCATCTCTTAACTGTTACTTCCTGTGTCGGTTTTTGAGGTAAACCATTCCAAAGAAATGGACTGCTTTATTCTAATTTTGACAAAGATTTGCTTTGCTATTGTGTTTTGATGTCTTATGTTAGACTACTGTTTTATTTGTTCAAGATTTTTACAGACTCCCAATTTTACACTCTCCTTTCTGGACTTATTTGTTTATCTGAAACATTTTTGCATATTCACACGGGCTTGAGTTGATAATTTCTCTTCGAGGTTTTTTTGCAGACATTTGAGGATAAGGCATTCATGTGGGGCTCTCTGGGATGCATCCTAAACCGTTAGTATTAATGGAACTGTTATATGAGTAAACTATCATTGGTTGTAACACGGCCCAAAGCTGTACTCTATTGGTCATAGGATTGTAATCCACCATCCAATCCGTCTTAAACTATGTAAACATTGTGGGTTGATATTCTTACACTTTAAAGAGTGAACGGAGAAGGCTGGAACATAAATAAGGTCCATATTGTAGCTTGAATTGCAAGACGCAATCAAATAATGCGGCTCATATGGTAGCAGAATGAGATGCGTTTTCGGATGTTTTTGCTTTACATTAAGCTTAAACATGATTCGATCTTAGATGGCTAAGTTTGCACTCAGTCCCATGCCTTGTGACTCCAATAAGTTTCCAAATTAACCGATCAAGTGGCCTAACATTTGGGTTATAATATCTGGCTACCACGATAATTATACGTCTTTCTGGCTCATCCTTCTAGGTATCTTCGAAAGCTTGTTTTATGGTCCTATCGAATTCTAGGGTATTTTGAGCTCGTCAACTGGTAGTATGATAACTAGGTCTCCGTCCAGTCTGAATTTGCCTTAATAATTGTAGCATTTTTTAAATTTTCTTTTCGAAAGCAGAACCGTCCGTGAATGTAAATGAAAACTCTAACGGCGCCAATCGGTTTAAGATATTTTTTACATTGAATTCAGCATACTGGTTGCATTAACCAGTTAAGGCTCTTCGTTTGCTTAGTTAAGTGAATTAAATGACCTTTTTTAGCTCAACGGGGCTCTAACTCTGGGGACATTGGATGGTGCCAACATTGAGATGTGCGAGGAATGCGGACGAGAGAATATGTTTATCTTTGGCATGACTGTAGAACAGGTTGAGGAGCTCAATCGCAAGGGGTAGGCCATTTATTCCATCCGTATTCATGTAAAATGTAATCGGCTCTTTACTCCCATAAATGACTATAAGAATGCTTGATTAAGCTTCTTCTCGCCTAAACATCTTCCATTAACTATTGCCTGTTCATTTGACCGCTGAAGTACCTTAGGAGCGAACGTTTACATTCTCAGCTATTCTTATGACGTCGGGTCCAATTCAGAGTTATTTCACTTGATGTATTGAATTGACAGTCTGGCTTGTCTACTTCTCTTGACTCAGGGATGTGCTTTGCTTATCCTAGTGTCACTCATCTCCTCTAGAACATCCTCCCTTCACAGTGACTATAAAATTGCTTGCAGTTATCCACAAATAACTCTGTTGCCCACCTTCTTTAAATGGAATCCAGTTTAACAGACGCTTGAGTCATATAATCTCATGTTGGCGTTCTGCTTGATGAGTAGGTTCGGGAAAATTTACTACATTCATTTTTTTATCCATCAATTTGCCTCGGGCAATCCATTATTGTAAGCGGTTATTAAAGCTACTACTACTACTTTGCATTCAATTTGGTTTGAGTGAATTCACTCTCATGTCTCCGACACGTCTCTGGGCTAGTTACGATTAAGGTCACGCGGCCTGTCAAGCATCGACTGAAGGTCTGGTTTTTACGTTGTCACTAATCGACCGCGATGTTAAGTTTATGTTTTTTTGGATTCGCAAGTAGCTCTCACGGTTACGGCAGGAGGGTTGCAGATTACAATAACTTTGAGCAGCAGTGTTGCATACGCATAGCGAGGACAGTATTTATTCGAGGCAATTTCAAAACTTTGCATTTATTGAGTGGCCCCACCACTTCGGGATTTAATTCCCCAGTCTCTGGAGCAGGAGTATGGGATAGGTTAATAACGCTGAAACCGCAAATAAATTCTAGACATGGAATTATTTTGTAGTGACCTTTGGTAGCCGTTACTTTGCTGGTCCAAGGATTTTCGTACGTTGATTGATAGTGCATCTATCTAGTCGTTCATCCTACGCACAAATGGGTTTATTCTGATAATAGTGGCTCAATAATAATAACAATAATGGCCTGAAGGGGTTTCCTTAGCTTGAAAGATATTAGTCGTCTAATGTTATGGCTAGAGAAGGCGTCCTGTAGTAGAGGCGAGTTACAACCTTGTAGCTGTGCTACATTCTTTTCTGACCTTTCGTGATTGTTTCCTGTTACCGAGATTTGGCAATCTTAAAATATCCATCAACTAGGCAACAGTTTTGTAAAACTTGTTTTTTTTGACCTGCCATTGTTTAGTTATGCAGAGCAATAAATGTCAGCGATGAGGAAAAAACTAGTGCTTTCTGGGATTGACCCTATCTAGGATTACAAAATAATACATCTCTTCCACCCCATTGCAATACTTTACTAAAGACATTCCTGTCCCCCTGGCTATGTGGTGTGCATTAGCAAGTCTTGTTCCAGCGATTCATCTGTGCACAATCATCTTTCTTGTCTTACCTTGCAGCTACAAATCTCAGGAATTCATCAATGCCTGTCCCGAATTGAAGCAAGTTCTGGAGCAGCTGAATAACGGCTTTTTCTCACCTGAACAGCCGGATCTTTTTAGAGATATTTATAAAACCATGATGTTTGGTGACCGCTTTATGCTCTGCGCCGACTTCGCGGACTACATGCGGGCTCAAGCTGAGGTTGATAAGGCCTATGAGGTCGGTGTTGCTCTTTTTTCCCTCACCCCATTCCTTTGGCATTTTCGATTTAAAATCGTTTCCCTTTTGCAATGCCTTTTCGTTAAACATCGTCCAGACATTAAGGTATCTTCAGTCGTGGTGATTAAAACTGGTTCCACTTGTCAAAAGACCGTTGATAAATTGTTGACTTCAAGCAGACATAAGATAAAGGTTTATGATAAGGTGTTGATAAGCAGCAATTGGACTTTGAAATTCGGATAGTCCTGAAACCATGCTTGGCTCTTTTCTGAATATTTTTTTCTAAACAAATACTCAATCTATAAGTTAACCTTTGGTTTTCAAAATACCCAGGTATGCATTCCAGACGAGAATAGAATAATATTTAGAAAAGCTAAAGGGAAGGCGATGGCGGGATGTGATTTTGATGACTGGCCCGTCTTACCCAGCCCACTGCTCAAATTTGTCAATAATTCCATCTTTAAGCAATAATCAGAAAAGACTTAAGGGAGCAAAGGATTAAGGACAATTAGGAAAACAAACGCCAGTTTGATTCCTTTGTCTGGTCAGCTAACCCCTTGCTTTATCACGTTCAGGATGAGATGCGGTGGGCGCGAATGGTTTTAGCCAACATTGCAGGCGCCTGGAAGTTTTCTTCTGATCGCACCATCCGTGAGTATGCTCATGACATCTGGGGCGTGGAGCCGCGGGAGGAGAAGATGCCTGCGCCGTTTGAGAACGTTGAAGGTCCTGTATCTGTCCAGACCAAGTAGATCCTCTCCATACCTCTTTTTTTTCACTCCCTTCAATACAACTCTGGCCTGTATCCCCTCTCCTTCTGCCTATTTAACATCGTTTATGTCGCTGGTGCTAGCGATGACGTTTTTTGATGGTAGTTTCAAACTTGTCGGCCTGCCTTCCTATTTGCCCACCCACTTTCGATCAATGCGCTCTCATTTCTTTGTTCTATTTTAATTTATTTCGTGGCAATCTTCAATCCTGTACGTCTATCAGCCGTCTTAATTGCTGAAAGGTAACCATGCGTGCATAAAGCTCGATGACTTGATAACAGGATTATTGATGGAAGCTGAAACATATTCAATTTTGCAAATTCTGAGGAAACGAAGTGCATGACCCGTTCGCTTACAGCTTTTTTTGCAAATCATGGAGCTTACTAGGTCGGTTTTCAGGCCATCGGTTGGCGTTGCAGCTGAACGCCAAAGCGGCATGCTGTTGATTCAGACAGTCAAGATGGAAAAGGGTAGATGGCCTGCTTTTGGCTTGGTTGCCGTGCTGTCCCTCCAGGCTCTTATGTCGCCTGTGCAGGTGTTCGCACCATTCTCCAAATCCGTATGAGCTTCCTTTTAAGATACTTCCACCTGAGGAAGTTTCTGTCCAAACTTGCTTTCAAAGTTGCTTGTAAAACAGACTGCATTCCAATAGTGCATCTACGAGGTGGCAGCAAATCTTAGGTGGGGTGGAAATTGATCGTGTCTCGGTTTGTCGATAGTAAAATACCTTTAAAATTTGAGGGAGCTTGAACCTTGACCACTGATCCGCATATACCGCAAAGGGGGATAGTATGTCTTTGCTCAGAATTTGAAAGAGTTGTGGCAAGAGAAAGTGGAATCTTGAACAATGCTTGATGCTGAGGTTGAGATAGCAATGTTCACAATACCAGGCTACACAATAGTGGAAGCGTAATGTCAGGTCACTGCCACTGGTGGCCTTTCCTTAGCTGGTTGCTACCCTGCGGAGGTTTCGCTTCAAAAATTTAGGAACACGGCAATTCGCTCATTTTTTCCACCGTACGATGAGGCAAGGAGGTAGTGAACGACTTTATTAGTTTCAAAACCCATCGGCATTAGCAAACCTCTTGGGCTTTGTCAACTTGATGCAACAAACGCAAATGAATTGCCTAAGCGGTCGGGATAAACACTGCTAGAACCCCTTAATACATTTAAATTGACCAGTGAAATTGCTTTTTACTCTTGTTATTAAAGACCTTTTTCGTCCATTTCGGCCCTTTTTTCCTCGATAAGGCTGTTTTTTGGTGGATTACATCATAGCCTTTTGGGGTGTGACAGAAAATTGAAAATGCTAGGCAAAGGGACAGAATGACAAAAAGTACGTTCAGTAAGCAAATCAAATCAGTCGACTTTGTTCCTTTTCCTGCGCATTTACTCAAATGCGAGGCTAAAGAACAGACACACTTTCCATCGACCCAAGGTGTAGTAGTGAAGGCTCCACTTTTTCATTCAATGATTTTCGCAATCACTACCTAACCATTCATTTGGCCATCAGTCAGCACGATTCTTTAGACGCCAAAACCATTCTGCGAGCTAAAGAAGCAGCTACTTTATTGGTGTAGTGTGACCTCCAGTTATGGCTGGGTGCAAAAATGCAGGTAAAAGGGAACCAACAAGCACACAGAACGGATGCATGCATATGAAAGCATTGCTAGTCGTTGCATTTAGCCATGGTGACAATGAGACGCGTTAACTCCCGATGAAATACTTTGTTTTGAGATCGGAACCTGGCACGCTTTGCCTCAGTCCCCCTTCCATTGGAACCGTAGATCAACTTGCACTCGAGTTTTGTTGAGTTAGCGTTTGTTTTGGACCGAACCGCGTAACAAGAAGGACCAGGAGACGCCGACACATACGTAGTACCACTTTGATTTCACTTAAAATGACAAGTTAGTTAATTTAGTGGGACCATTCTAACGTCCAATTGCCTAGAATTGTCACTTTCGTGAACCTTCAGAATGACCAGTCCATTAGAGGCCCTATTAAAAGGTCAAGCTGTCCGTTTGGGGTTATGATTGATGGATTGAACGTGTGCAGCAAAATAAGGGAAATGAAGAGATAGGAGTTAAAAGAGGCTGTGTAGAACTTCACGGCTTCCATGTGAAGAAGAAACACTACTTGAGGAGAATGTGCGTATTTAGCAAAAGGCTTTTGGCATGGCGCCGAGGCCACTCCAATGGACCAAGAAAATATGGACACTTGAAGCGACTGCAACCATAGCTGGTAGTCAAACAGGCCAAAATTTAAAGTCTCGTTTTTATATTTGATCGGTCAGTAGAGATTCCCAAAGACGCCTGAAATGTAATATTTGGAACCAACAGATTGTGTGCCATTGCCTTTATTCGGTTTGCGTGTATTCCCTTGGGCACGTGTTTGCTGAAATAAATTCTTCCTTTGTGACTCCTAAGGCGAACCATGTATTTAGATGTAGACACCTTCATACTTTGCGGTTCCGCCGTCGAAATGGCTGGCTTCTTTCTCGCTTCCCTTCAGCGTTTGTTTTCTGCCCAATATTTCGCAAAGGCTTTACATTCCCCACTCAAGTAAAGACTTTTTGGCTTTACTTGGACACTTTTGCTCCTCTCCAGGGTTAAATGATTGAAAATAGTAGAGCGTCTCGATTGGCTCGTTGTAAAAATGGCAAAAGAAGTGAACAGGCTGTACGTGGCCACGATTACATTTTCTTCCCTTTCCAATGTGCGCCGATCAACACCCATGAAAACGCCTTTCCTCCTCCCTTCTTTAGGTTTGAATTGTTTCTTTCTGCCTCTTTCGCAGTCGCATTCCACGCACTTCTTTGCTAATTGCAAGACACAGCATTATTTGGTGTCAAAATATGAATTTTCGTATACAAACAAAGAAGCATTTAAAGGCCTCTTATTTCGGCAAAAATTAGGCTCCTTTTAGTAAAACCTTTCAATGACGTGGAGATTTATTAACAGCATGTTGCCTACGTGCTTAAGGCTTGAAAAATGGCGAATGTAAACTGACACTAATTTGCTTATATTTGTAGGCACGCAGTGAGCAGCGTTGCTTATCAAAACAAACTTCAACCATAATTTGAGCCTCATAAACACTTCTGATTACTTTAACCGAATACGGACGGCATAGTGGATAAGTTAACCTTGGAGTTCACTCCTAAATGACTAAGTCGAACGCTGTGCCGCATCACCAGCTTTTGATCTCGATGCCTCTTTATGGAGCAAATTACAGAACAGATCATCTGCGCTACCAACCATTCCCTTATAACTTAACAGCCACAGTTACCGCTATTGTAGATTGGCGCTCAATCCCTCCTCTAAGAGTGGGTAGATGGCGTGTGGTGGTGGTGGTGGTGGTATTGCAGTGGCCTCACCGTTAGGTCAGCCACCATCGGCCTGTGCGATTACGCGAGGTGGGAAAGCACCGTGTCCTGCCCCGATCGGGTTTTGTATTCCAAGGCCGTGAAGGCGTGGCCCTTCTACTGCACCGTTTCGCCCAACCACCAAAACAACACTGAGCATTACAAATTTACTGGAAGCTTGGTTAAATTACGCACTGCCGGATGACCAATGCGGTTAAGGAGATATTGAGGAAAGACAGTTTTCAGGAAGTTTAAAAAGCAAAAAAGCTTTAGTCTAAATCATGGCACGCAAATTTTTATGATTCCTCACCTCGAGAATCGGCAATAATGGAGTGAGTGAATTATTAAAGAAAGGTATGATTACTCTTCCTGTCTCTATTAGTTCACCAGTCCACAGTAACTTCGTTTCAAGGCTTATTAGGAAGTAAGCTAAACGGCAGCGGCTCCAAATTGGCTACGGCAGTGCAGTTGGCAGGATGGAGTTTAGTAAAGACGTCACTATGCTGTTTACACTTCCCTGTAAAGACTATTTTTTGAAATTTCAAGTAATCCAGTGAGTTTTTTATTCAAAATCTTATTTGACAAACGCGGACATTAGTATTTGACGATACAACTAAAGTAAGGGCATTGTTAAATAACTCTAATCCAACAGTCGCATCATTTCCATGCAAACATAGGCGATGCAATACCTCCATGGTGCTCAATCTCTGCTATCTCCTGCCCACAATCTCCCAATAAGTGCTTTTTAAATTTGAAGTACTTATCGTGTAGCCACAAAAGCACTTTAACTAGGGCAATCCCACGACCCCAGAACTGGTGTCACGTAACTGTGACACGGTTTGCATCTCTTAAACATGGAGCCAAAACGTTACTATAGCATTTGTGCAAAAATATCAAATTTTACTCCCATTTTTTGAACAACGACGTGAACTGTTTTCGAAAGTATTTGGTGACTTCTTTTACCACCAGCAAGTGTGTTAAATGAACAGTCGACCAATCAACTACTGCAGTCTCAACTAGTAGAATAGTAAACTTGCTTTAGCTGCTGCTAATAGGTGTCTTCCCGCATTTCTTACGGCCCTGCCATCTAGTGGCACCTTACCAACTAGAAAGCAATTTGCTACCTAAACATAGTGCAGCATACAAAATAAACGTGTTGTGTGGATCTTCGCAAATGTGCGTGCATTTTCGAGCACTGCATTTAACTCTTCCATCTGGTTGCTGTGACGCCTTTTCGTCTCAAACTAGATTCATGCAATCGAAAGCATTGATCACCACCGATTGCACATTGTTGTTAGGCCAGACAAATTTGAAACACATCAACTTCATGCCATATGGACGACAAGTGGCAGGTTCATCACAAATTAAAGCTCAAATTGCTACTTTCTAAAACTTTCATGATTTATACATGAAAAGCTTAGGTATTCTCTATCCACAACTTTTATCCTTAGGGCACGAAGTATAACGCGGAACAAGATTTAAAGCACTTTCAAACCCAGTCTTAGAAACCGATTTAGTATAAAATTTGTCAAAAACGCTAACCAACTACGATTCCCAACATGTGAGGCGGTAATGTTCGATAAATTGAAAGCTTGTTACTCTCCGCACCATGACCTACGTAGCCGTAGAAGTAGCTAACCATTCCCCAATACATAAGAGTGTGATTGATTCAAAATTCAGTAGAAATTCAAATAATCTTATCTATCCATATTATTCTGGGCAAGTGACGTGACCAGCACACTCCCGCTACCCCATTTAGAGGCACCAACACGGCTGCCATGTAGTCTCCCAGCTGCATGGAAACTAAGTGACCATCACAGCAGTGTCGTAGGTGTGTTTCTCTATCGGTGAGGAGTACGTTGAGATGGCCGACGCAGGAGGTTGGCAGAAGGTAGCACTGGGAATCATGGCGAAAAGAGAGGAGAACTATGAACTGCGATAGTTGCCCAACTTTTGTTTGGTAAATGAACTAGTTGAATGCTCAGCCTCTATTCTAGTGGTGGGTAGCCTAGCCTCCGTAGAATGCAAATGTTTTTAGACTCTGATGGCTCTCTTGCATTTTTGTTATTAAAATCGTGCATTAATATGACTGCAGCGCTCCAAGTTTTCCTACTAGGTAGAAGAAATTATGTTGCTTTGAATGAAGGTATCATAAAAGAAAAATAGCAGACTGGGCTTTGGCTCAACCCAAAGGCCAGCTCACGAGCACATGAGCAATTCCAGTACCAAAATAATCTCCACACATTCAAGTGGTCACCTAAACAAAGTATTGCAATGATATTGCTCAAATAAGCAAGCCCAATAAATCCAATGGCAGAATAAACAAGCTCATTAACTTCTTATCAAAGAGCTAACACTGTTAGATGGGTGACATCGAAACGAAAATCCTTCAATGGTATTTTAGCATCCCGGAACTTCCCATAGGGTAGAGGAACGCATTAAGTGAAGTTGGATACGTGTACTCTGGAAAAGCCCAGCCCACTCGCAAAATATGGTCATGTAAACAAAGCATTGCAGTATTTATTTTTTTGTTGTTAGCACTTTTATGCCTTAATAACTGCATATTCCGAAATACACCAAAGTCAATCACAGCTGACGTTTGGGAAAAATAAAATAAATTGGAATGAAAGTACTTTATTGAGTTTTCTATAGCCAAAAGTTTAGTTTGTTCCTGTTTATTGCCTGTAATTTGTCGAAACAACTTATCGACATCAAGTTACTATCAAATTACGGGTAATCAACCTCTATTTTTATTGGGCCCTCTCTTCACAGTAGGAGTGTCGGTGGCTGCATTTATAAGTCGGGAAAAAAATGTCCGTAGGCGGACTGGTGACTCCCCGGCCCAGGCCGGTGCAGTTGTCTCTCTTGATAGAATTTATGTGCCAGAAAACTTACACAGATTTGATGCGCTTGGTTGATCTGTAGGTTGATTATTTTATTCATGGATCAAGGCTGCCGAGCAAGACAGACCTTGAGAAGAAAATCGAATTAGCGAAATTCTTCAGTCGAACAAGGAATCTCTTTATTCGGCTGGAGGCACTTACCAAGTGGGCTAATACTTCATCGAAAGTGGACAAGTGTGAGGTGTGGTGGTCACTCACTCTGATTTGTTTGCTAAGAAAATTTCGAATTTTCTTGAGGAACAGAGCATGCTTCTCCTTGATACAGCCAACATCTTGTCGGTCCTGCATCAAAATCATCTAATTTCTGCCCGGTAATTCGACCTGTAGGACCTTATTTCGTAGTCTACCTCCTTTTGCTATGCTGTTGGCGATCGATATTTTTGTTAACAAGACGTACACACGCTTGCCAAAAGCAATTAAAGTGAGATAATTCGTTATAATTCTAAGCTGTACACTTAGGTTCGTTTCACTCCTCCTGAACCTATATCAAATGAGGAGATTAGGATGGGATTGCCAGATTTGAATAGGATAATAAAATATCGACTCAGTGTGTCTCCATGTCCGAGGCGTTTTACTAGCATTGTCATCGGTAAGTATTTTTAAGTACAATTACTTTTAGAACATGGGAGGGTAATTTTCACTGTGCCACACGAGTTTGAGGTCACTCTGACACTGCTCTCAGAGGCACTTGATTTTCCTTGGAGTATAATCGGCATCAAATTTCTTGTTTCTGATCCGAGTAGAAGTTGTAAGCTTTTAGTTTTTCTATTTTGTTCATCTAAACTGCGAATTTTAATAATTTTATCAGCTAGTGGGCCTCTCATTCATCCGCAGCAGACTCGGTTCTTGTTGCAACATGCTCAATCTCGTATTCTTGATCCACGTTTTGATAAGCGTCCTCCCCTCACCCATCTCTATGACATGCTTCGTAAGTCCTGTGTCTAATCTGAATTCCTTGAAATCGTTTATGCTTTCCCGAAGCAGCTTTGAAAAGTGGTCTCCTAGCTAGTTTACTGAGGGCTAAGAAGAATATTTGTATGGATGACAGGACCTTTTTTTTTCATCGTCTTCATAAAGTTGATTAGTGAGATTAGATACCATCGCTAGTAATGTACAGAAAGAAGAATTATGGCACGAATATTACGAGTGGATCTTTGTTTACTTTTCATGAGCCTGCCCGTGGAGGTTTGAAAGGGTTTGCATAGTTGTGGCTACAACGAGTATGGAAATTATTCTCCTTTACAGACGCTTTCGCAATGTCTCTACAATTGGATGTACTCTTTGAACAGGCCCAGCGTTTGAGGTCCAGGCGGCCGACGGACCCATTTAGCATTGAGGACTATCGTCCGGGGCAGTTACTCAAGGTTGTCTATTGGCGTGGTTTGTCAAATTGCAACTACCAGGCAGTAATGGGTCCAGACGGTAAAATGCGTCAGACCATCTATTCAATCGTTATCCACGTGAGTCCATTGGACCCTCAGCGACCTCTTTGTGTAACTCATCATCCCGATTTAAACACCATCGATGCACACAAAATTGGCTCCTTCGTTCAAGGTGGTTGTCTCTCAATCGAGAACCTTTTAACACGTACAATCATAGTCCGAGCTGAAAGAATGCTTACGGAGATCAAACACGAACTCCTACCCCTTTCTCCTGGTCCAATAACAATTGGTGAAATACCGCTGTCTCTCTCGGTACCCGTGCTCTGGCCTTGTCATCCTCACGAAATCCTCCAACTACGAATCAACACTGCACAGGGTCAAGTTCGTGCCTCATTTCCTTCCTCTGATCCTATCCGCAGCGCTCCCCTTCTTCGTGAGCTTGAACTGGCTTTTAACCGTCCCTCAGCACGTCGGGTCGCCCTAGATCGCACCTCTGCTATTGATTGCCGCGCCGGTAGTCGTGGTATACGAGGCCTTGTTGGAGATGATACGCGTTGGCAGGCACGATTGGTGGAGGTATTTTCGCGTCTTCGTTGCCTTCTCGGTCAATGGAGAGTAAGATGGGCGAATAGAGGGCGCTTGGTACGATATTCACTACCATTATCAGTTTCTCCACCCTCTTCCACCGCCCCGCAACCAGGCTACGTAGAGGTACTAGAACGAGCAAGACAAGATCGGGTCGCTCTAGCGTTCATTAAGCTTTTTCCCAATGATGAATACTATCTTTTGTGTGAGGTAGCGCCGACAGATGCACTGGCAGTGGGGTATCGGCACTACCTCCTCAAGTGTGTTCCCGTGCCAATTACGGTCACAGATCTGCATGTGGCTCCTGGAGGTCGGTGGTTGACACACAATTCTGAGCAGTCAGCAATGGACGGTGCTGGAGTTACGGCATCACCAGGAGTGGCTCTGAGAATAACCCACTTTATGCCCCTAATTGGTGAGGAGACATTTGCGAATTTGGTTGGGCAGGCAGTCTACTCGTCCCTGATTTTGCAACCATCGGTGAGCTGCTGAATATTTGTTAGACGTTACTGCTTGGGAAGAGCTTCTCATCAACAGCAGACGCCAGCCTTTCATTTAATTTTTATTTTTTCTCTCGTGGTCATTAATGAGGTGCTACCTTTCAACAAGCCTAATCAGGACCATTACGTTCACCTAGTTTTCGATAGCCGAGAAGTTTTCAAATAATAGGTGCATTGTCACAGCATCAGCCTTTCTAGGGTGTTTGTCCTTTAAGAGGTGGAATTTCTTTCATTCAAAAGTTATTTAACGAAAGTGTTCGTGGCAATTTCTGGGTAGCTCGTCCATCCTTGCTTGGATGATCGACGCAATCTGTCATTGATTGAACAAGGGCTTTTACAGGGTTGGTGGACTTCGTTTCTGCGATGAGGGAAGCCTTTCGCAATGCTTTGATTGTAGCGCTAAATTTAACTAGTTCTTGCTATATTTTAACATCTACAGGCATCCCTTAAAATTTTAGATGCCTGTAGGGCTTTAGTTTTCCTCACCTTGGCAAGTAATTAACAGTTTTTAACGCTTGAACTGTGTTCTCTAACATCGCTTCTTTTTATGTTGCAACTTGCACTCGTTCTGAGTCTGCTCAGATGTATGAAGTCAACGTGAACTGTGACTGAGGTAGTCATGTCATTTTCTCTGAGGTCTTGATCGCAGATTTTTTGGCTTGAGTCGCATGCACTTAGGAACTTGTTTAGCTCCACGGAGCTAGCTAGTCATCCTGTATTAATCAGCCTCACTGACCATGTATGCGTACCCATCTCGGTTCTCGTTAAAAGTTGAGCTAGTTGGAGCAGCGGAATTTTTTGAATAGATATTTGGCTTTTACTTCTTATATCTTTGCAGCATAGCTGTTTTACCTACTTATTTAATATTACTGATATGAGCATTGGTCAAATTCTGGAATGTCGGCCAACCGAGCTACATTGATCTCTTCCCTCTCCCAAACTTAGCTTGATGAACTGCGTGAAGCAGCAGCCCAGGTCCAGCGTAATCAAGTGTGTCGGCGTTTGAAGCGTGTCCGTGCTCTCTTAGAACACCTCTCGGGGAATGAAGAAAGCAGTTCGGCAAGCGAAGCTAAGCGTCGGTGTATGGAGCGCCTGCAGCCAAACGAGAGAGCGATGCTTCTGTCGGCTACTGACCGTTTCACCACTACGTCTTCGTCCACAGTGCTGATGCCAGATCTGTCTCGCCTTCTTGCTGCTCTGGAGAATGATGTGATTGCCAATGAGCTCAATGTGAAGGTGCATATCATTTGTTTCTGCCCTATCGACCCTTCTATTCATATATTTATTTGATTTCCTTTATGATTTCTTAAGTGATAGGTTGTTTGGAGGGTTTTGTAACGGCTACGTGACACTTTTGATTCATTGGGCTAGAAAGATTTGGTTCTTATCCATTGGATTCATTCAAAACATGGCAGGTTGAGGAAAAATGGGATATTTTCGAGACTTCATTGCGTGTTACGTATGTCATAATGACATATGTGGCTGTTTAATGTATATGGGCGATTCCATGGTGAATCAGCGAGCTATTTAAGGGGCATCAGTTATCAGTACTGCGGCTAGATGAAAGGTGTTTACTGTCATTATCATCAGCGGTTCGACAATAATAATTTGAAGGGCTTCGTTCTCATTAAACAATGTAACGGTTATCCCGACTCACACCAGTTTTGTTTGTCTTTACAGCTGGCAGAACACGGGATTACTCACTACGGTGTTGTTAATAATGCTCAAAGTGACATCCTGAATATTAATATCCGAAGGTAAGGTTCTTTTTTCATGTTTGAACGTTTTTTGGCTATGACTAACACATAATTAACACAGTTTGTCCGCACTCTTTTTTCACTCTTGAGTGTAAAATCATAAAAATTGATTGGCGAAGTTATAATATAGTTAGGAGCTGTATCGACCTTGTAGTGATTCAGTGAAGAGCATTTCTAGGTTTGGGTTGCTCTGAGCCCTTCTTCTTGGAATTTTGACGCAATCCTCTCCTTGGTTGTATTCTTCAACGTAGTTTTTCCCCAAACTGCTCATCTCTTTGTTTTGGATTCATCTACTCATCATTATCCACCCACTAGTTTCTCGTTTGCCACATCCATGCATTTATCAGTATACAAATCCACCCATTCTGCGTACGCAAGAAATTCGTCTCCCCATTGGATCTGATGGTCGGTAGTTGAGCCTATCGACTTGTAAACGTGAAGGAATTGTGGTCACGCCTCTTGTTTTAGAATTGTAAGAACAAATGAAGATTTTGTATTACAGCATTCCTACTAAGCGACTCCCAACCTGGGCACGTCCCGGTATCGCACTCCTCCATCACTATGCTAGGCGCGTGGTAATCATTAGCTCCTCTCGTCTTTCATCCTCCACTCCCGCCTCCGCCGCGTCTGCCTCTGCTTCAATGCGTTGTTGGCGTCTTACTATTGCCTTCTCCGGTCTTCCAGGCAATGTCAACGGTGGTGAACTGCTATACCAATCACCCATGGCGCAAGTCAACAGTTTGTCCGACCTGAATTCTTTTCTCCTAAGCGTCATAACTGAATGGGAAGCCCTTTGTCGCTTGTTTGCTATCTGCGGACCAGTTATTGAGAATCCTGGTTCGTAGCCGTTTTTTTGCGAATGAGCGACTGTACGAAGTGGTATTGGCAGTTGACTGGGTTTTCTCATTTTAGCGTCTTTACCGCCTGATGTGGGGTTAAATGGCTTTGATGCGAAGAGTTTGATCTTGGCTTATGGACCGGGTCAGCATTATCTGGTGAGGGAAACCTTTGCCTCTTCCCTCGTCGTTTTTTTTCATTTAGTAGATCAACTTGTTTTATTCAGAACAAGCACCTGGAAAATATCACAAATATTCTTATGAGACTGATGTTCTGCACTTCCTCCCTCTGCCACATTGCTTAAATCGTTCGTTCAAGCTCCTTTAATTGTAAATGCAGAGTCCGAATCGTCCGAATAATTTTAAGATTCATTGTCACTGGTCTTTTAAATGGAATGATCGTAGTCAACACCGATGCGTTTGTAAAACTGCGCGTCACAGTTATTGCCACGTAATCCTTTATCTTGTCTTTCATAGGCTGAATTGACTATTGACTCTCGTCAGAACTGCTGTCTTCGACTTGGTGTGCATCCAGGTCCTGTCACTTTGAAGCATGATGGCTGTGCTGACGACGCATTAAAGCAGCGGTGCCAACGACAAAGACAGCGCGACCTTTTCGAAAATCCACATTGCATTGTGCGTGAGCATCTGGAGTTCCTAATTGAGAGCCAGAAGTCTCTTTTACCAATGTGTTCGGTGAGTTCGTGGCCGTAGGGCCATTAGATTTGTTCTGCAAGGCTTTCCACGAATCCACTTTCTAAGACAGTAGAGCGTGAGGTGTATCTTTACACATCTACCTCACTAAACCGGCAATGAATGTCAAACAAAAGTCTGGGTTATGCCTTCAAAAAATTAAAATTTGTGGGTAAGGCAGTCCATTAGCTATGATGCGGTCAGTCATGCTGGGTACTGTGGATGAACTACTGACCATAAGTGAATTGTTGGTTTAATTTAAGGCTTTCTCCATGCTTAGACGATTTTCTCCCAATCAGGTCCTATCTTCTACGCTTGACTTTATGATGTCAATGGAGGTCCTGCGGAAACCCACCATCATGACAAATTCTGCGAAGGTTAGTTTTCTCAGGTCACTGTATCGATGCCAAACATTGAGGTGTTTTGTTTAAAGCATTCAAGTTTCTTAAGTAAACAAGGTCATGCAATTTGTTTGAAAAAATGAATTCAGATATGATGACTAACCAAATACCCTTAATTTTGATCAAACAGAGTTGTCACGGTGTTGAGCATCCCGGGACTGAGCTGATTACGTGTATTCGAGGGGGAGAAGAGGGGACTAAGACTTGACTTTGCCCGAAGGCCAGCCTAAGCGTACGAAAGCCAGATTAGTGGCAAATTGACCGCCAAACATCAGGTGGTCGCATAGATGAGGAGTTATAGCATTGCTTTTCCGATGTAGTTGAACGGCCTTTTGAATATCCCCTCCTTTTTCCAAGGAGAATGGAGGTGCCTTCACTCTACTCAAGATCCCATGACGAATTTTGATTAAATTTTGTAGAATTAAAAGACTAACAAATTGAGCTTATTGCTCTCCCACTTCTGCTCCGAATCATTTGGCACTTCTCCACTCAATTGTTGTAAACTTCTTGAGAAATAAGGAAATGAAGTTTTAGATTGACAGGAACTTGTTTGTGTTTACTTAAAACTTATTCAGTAGTGCAGATTTGCATAAAGGGATGGTAGATAGCCAACAAGTGCATTTTTTCTAGTCATCGGCAATTGTGAAATCATCTCGTCCTATCCGGAGTATGGCTCTGATAGCGCTCTCCTGTTTTGACCTACTACTTGCCTATCGTGGTACGCTGTGCATGCGTTTCAAACTTAAGACTGACCAAGCCGCAACTGTTCTCATCTCCGACGGCTGCCATCATCAAGAGGTTGGTGGTGCACCACCACAGAGTCGAGGGGGTGGGATTTCCAGCGAGATATATCCCGTACAAGGTTTTGTACCGCTTCCTGCATTCCAGGTGAGTGAGTGGACATCACTGGTTGGAAATTTGCGCATTTGTTCCGGTGCGTGAGGCTCTGAAGGAACCTGACGAATTAAATTTTTGTGTTCAAACAATTTGTTTTGGCAGTCTCCTTTAAATCCATGTAGGCTCTCCTTATAGGTTTGTTGCTATAATGGCTTGACTTAGGTATTTTCGAGACCTCTGCATCGTGTAGATTGCATAATTTGAGTCGAAATTCGCTTCAGCTATAAAATATCATTAGCTTTACTTGACCTGAGTACGGATTTGAAAGGTCATTGTAACACTAACTCGATTTTCTCCTCTTTTTCTGAGTAGGTTTTGTCTCGGTTTGCCGAATTCTACATTCAATTGTTGTCTGTCTGTTGCTTTGGGGCATGGGAAATTATCTAAGGAACTCCGGTAGTCACTGCTGCAGTGAGGTCAATTTCTCAGGTTCATTGAGACTTCTTGAAACGCAGAATAGAGCATTTTAGCTCTAAATCACTTTTTACTATCAAACTCTGGTGGATGAAATGGGCCATATGAAAACTATTTGTTAATTATATAATGTTGCCGTCTGATAATAAAGTTGCTTGAATTAAAGCATTAGGTGGTTGTTCATACGACTTTGGACTATTTCTGACAAAGTTTGGCATTTCTTACCGTCTTGCAAATATTGCCGAGTTCTAAGCATTAGGCTGGGTTTGTTAATTTTTAACGTGGCCGGAATGACTTGTGTAGGAATATGTCTTTGTTGATCATGGAATAAAGTTTGCTATGTCTAATGGGAAGTTAGATTAAGATTGAGAGTTAACTTGTCTTCCATCGTTTTCCATTGCTCAGCCCGATTTTAATGGTCCCAACGTTCCTCTGTTTTAGCTCTTCCTGGAGTCGATGCAAAAGGCCCTCAAGATGGAAGGTAGAGGTTGGTTACATTAATGATTCTCGAAACTTGATATTCCTCTTGTTTATCGATAATTATGTCTGGACTTTTGTACTTTTTCGCTGGTATATGTTTCAGGGGAAGTGGTTACCTTGCCTTATACATCCATCCTTGCCACTAAATGATAATTCTCATTGCCAACATCCAATGGTAAACGTCTCTCTAGACCGATTTTATTAACGTAAGAAGATCGGGTACCATGCACTCTCTCCGTTTGTAAAAGTTTGCGCTTGAAATTCTTCGCGTTGAAATTATTTCACAGCATGCAGTTTTTGAAGAAGAATTGATGCACCATTAATAAAAGTTAGATTGCAAATTCTTTTCACAATGGCGTCCGGAGGTCGTTTTGCTTTTTGATACGAAACCTGTTACCTTATGTCGATCTTACCCGATTTACCATTGAGCGTATGCTCATTTTCAGGTGAGAACCCCTCTGGTGGTTTCACGATGCTCCAATTGGACCGAATTCTTCGTCCATCAGGAGGAGGCATCAATGGGCCCGTCTCTCCTTCTGCCCTGGAGTGTTATCTTTCCGCTAGCCTGACTTTCCATGCTGCCTTCCAGGCGGTTAACACACATCGTTGGCAAGTTCCCTCTGCTCCTGCTCTTGAAGTGGGAGAATTCGTTGCAAAGGCACCTGACTCGGGGCTAGAGGTGCGATTGAAGATGGAGGAGGAGGCGACGGCGATGATGGCCGGTGTGCCACGCTGGCGTCTTGTTCTTAGGGTCACGCCAGATCCTGTGTCATGTTCGGTGGAAGGAGTTACGGAAATGGGTGCGAGGATTGAGGAGTTCTTCCGCAGAAGGGTCTGTTCTCATCATGATTATCGAAAGAACCCATTGCGATATCTTTGATTGAATTAGTCCTAAATATAGGTTGTCGTTACTTATGAGTAGCGAAGGATTTTTGCTAATTCACTATTTCATTAAGGACGTTGCGCATCTGGGGCTTTGGAAGTTCAATTGTTTTGTTTTCTCCAAATCAATTATTTCCCCGAATTTCTACCTTTCCGCAGTCATTCCTATAAGGTGTCTCATCGCCGACCTAATTCCTCACTATAATCTCTCTTCCGAAAAGGTTTGATCGTTCTAATTTTGAGCAGTTCTAAAAGAATATTGAAGGATAGCTGTTCCTTATTAAACGGATCCATAGTGCGTGTGCATTCGAGTTCGCCATTAAATTTTTATGTCTTGGTACACTCATGAATGTGAAGGTGTATGTGTTACTGTAATTGTATTTTCTCTACAGGTTATCCTTCAATTTTTTTGCTAACTTGTGGGTGTTGTGCACTTTCTTACTAATAGCACTAGTATTTAAGCTTATTAATCTCATTTGCATTATACGTCTCCCCTCTTTAAAAGTCTTATTCCATCTAAGTCTCCCTCATCTTTGGATTTGATGCTTTTAATGGTAAGAATGATCGTTAATTACCCATCAATTGAAGTAATATGAGTGAGTGGAGAAGGTAGGAATAAAGCATTACCTCTTTTTGATGACCCTGAGGACCTCTTTTTGGTAAGTTCTTAATAAGACTTTAAACAAGTTGCTAGTCTCGAGCATTTTTTTAAAGATTAATTGTATTGTTTGGTCTTCAGAGGCACATTCTTTGTTAGGGCTCCCATTTGCTTCCCACCAAGCAAAAAAACCCACGTAGTATTGTGGATCCACTCCCTGGGTTTATTCGGTTTTGAGACTGCAAGCAGATGATTCTTCCTCATCGGAATGACTAATCTTCTAAGACAACACTTTATTTGTGTTATAGGTTCCATCCTATGGAGATCTTTTGCTCTGTTTCTTCAGGTTTGTTCAGTCTCGCCCCAAGCGGCAGCCATAACATCTTTTTTCCGCCTTCTCTCCGTCCCTGGTTCGACCCTCTTTGATCTTGTCTCTAATGTCTTTGCCTGGGATTTGGACTCCGCAAGCGGTGTCAACAATGGTCTCCCTATTTTCCGCATTGGTCTCGTCTCTCTTGCCACACCAGCTGTCCCCGAGCCTTCTGTCGTTCTTCGTTCACCCAGCTATCTTGCCATGCAAGTCATCATCCCTCGCGCATCTGCTTTCAACGAACAATCCTCCCCCTCGGTGAGTTGTGCAGAGTTTAAGGTTAAATTTGATATGTAAGAAGTCAGAACAAAGTGAAGGGCAGACTTGCCACTAGCATCCGAGTACGTGAGACTAAATGTCCAGATATCCGTGAAGCCCGCGGCAGCCAAGTTAGATTGGCCAAACCTGTGCTCAGATGGCTGCTGATGTCCTAATTAATTCCGAATTGGGATCCTTTCTATCCGAGTGTTTAACCTGCTCTTTCATTCTAGGGTTTATTGCGTGCCTCCAGTGTGGAAGTAGTTGGCTTGACATATGACTGGTCGAAGAATCATGTGGCGATTGTAGCATCCAAGAGGTTCCAGGGTCTCGACGAAATAATCAACCAACGCTTCAAGGCCACAAGAGCTTGCACGCTGGTGCAGCTTATCTCGCACATGCGCAAGAACCAACTACAACAGGGAATGCCGATGCAGCAGCAGGCTCAAGTGCAGCAATAATGAAAATTGTACAAATTATGAACGAATTACATGAAAAATAGATAATGAAGTCTTCATCTGTGTTCTGCTATCCGGCATGGGTGCTAGGGTTGTGGGTAGTTTTCTTCGAACTATTTTATGACCTATTTTGTGGCAATATTTGGGCAGTGGCTGATCCACATGGGGAAAATTATTGATTCCCTGTTTCCTAGACAAGTTTTGATAAATCATTGGTTTGCGTTTGAGTGAGGTTGATGAAATGGAGACCATTTTTGTGCTCTGGTCGTGGCTGCTCTGTGCAACACTACCAGACACGATCGATTGCTGAGCTACTTATGCCTGCTGCTGTTTATTTCCGTTGAATGTGCATCTATTTTCCTGCTACTGCACGGTTAACATGCGTGCGTCTCACCACGGCGAGTCAGCAAAACAGGTGGGTTCAAAGCCACACACTACCGCCTCAGCAGTCAATTCACTGAAATTCGAGTTGTTTCTTCACGTGTGATACTCTTGGAGAAGAAAGCAAGTTAGCAAGTTCCCTCCGCTCCTGCTCTTGAGATGGGAGAAGTCGTTACAAAGGCATCTGAGTCGAGGCACTATTTTGTCAAAAAACCTGCATCGTTTTGGGGCGCATCACGTTTAAATGTTTGAGTAAATGAATTGGAAAATTGGGGAGTCGTGCACATTTTCAAACGCAAAGTAGATGGAACTCCACCTAAGCTAATGTTTTTTTTATGGGACTTCAGCATTAGTAAAAAGACAGTAGACTGGCGCCAAGCCGTCTTGCTAATAGGAATGGAAACCTAACGTTAATGAATTCGATGGGTTTGTTTTGCTAAGGTTTGAATACTGAGCCATAGCAAGAAGACTCTCCACAAATGGTGAATTTGTCCTTATTACAGTCCCCCTTTCCCCATTTCTATGCGGGAATGCTGGTTTTGCGCAATGCTAACATTTTCTTGCAATTTATAGCGACAAAAATGTTCTACTCTTTTTGATGTTATAAAGGGTCCCAGTTACTACCGATCCGTATGGCAAGGCAGACTGAATACGTACAGAAGCTGTGAGGTTCACGTTAGTCTCTTAATTCGTTAATAGCTTGCCAGTGGAACAATGAGAATTGGGTAGGCACCAAAAGCAAATGCTGTTCTCAACCTTCCCGTTGTAGGAAAGGTATAAATTCTCCCACCTAAGGTATGGATACTTCATTTGCTACGAGCAGAAGTCGTAACAAAGGCGGGTTCGCCCACCGCTGCCTCCACTGCAGCAAACTTCAGAGAGAAGGGAAGAAAGTGGAGCTTTTGCTTGACTCAAAGACCAGCTCATCCGACAAAATTCAGACGAGCACCAAGTTAGCCGCCAGTCATCGCTAGTCGAATAAACAAAGGATCACACTGTCCCCTCCTCTTTTGACCAACCTCATAAAAGGTTAACTATTTCAGATAAGTGATACACAAATTTAGACTAATGGTAATCCACAGACTGACTGCCAATCTTCCCACCGCCTCATCATAGATGAAAATAAGATCTTCTACGGAAAATATGTTTTCTTTAATTTTGAGTACACTTCAGGTATCCTCCACGAAATACAACTAACCTTGGAGACTTATACCAACACCACCAACGATAGCTGCAGAAATACTAACGACTAGTAATCAGTGTAGCATAGAAATAGCTACCAATACCATTTATCCCTCCCGCTTCCGCCAAAAATGCTATCCCCTTAGTCTGCGATAGTCTCACAAGACTAAACCAGTGCCAATACAAAAAACTTTGAAAACACTAGCGGAGCAAATGAATTCCGTATCAACAGTCAACAAAAAAGTTCTACAAAAAATGCTGTTGTTTAAGCTCTATGCCAACTATACACAAGTCCGTTTTTAGAGGAAAGTGGACAATGTCCGAAATATTAGCTCGTATATCAATTCCTTCAGTCACTCTGCTACCGAAGAGGCCGGAGGTTCTTCTACCAAGTTCACCGATGGCGGTCGTCGCCTAGGACCCCCACGGAATCCGCCTCCACCGCGCCTGGCTGCACCGCCAATGCCACCACCGCGACCACTACCACCACCGCTAGTACCACAGCCGGTTCCAAGACCTACGGAGGATGCATTTGCAGTTGAAGCCGATCCTGCTGTTACTGCTGCAGCGCGCTGATCCACTGCCTTTAACATTTGCTTGGCGGATCTCCAAGCCTCGATTATTTGCATGAGACGGTGTTGCAGAACCTTTAAAATATTAGAGTAAAAACAATAATCCTTTAATGGAGATACTGGTAGCGAAGATATTTCATGAACGAGCCTATATGTGGTTCCTAGTGGACACAGAAAGCGTCATCCCACCAAGGTGCAGAATGTCTGTTCCTGGATGGATGATCAACAAACACAGAGGGTGTGGTTTTTTAGAACCGTGATTTCGTTTTAAGTGAGAAGACAATTCCACACTTGATCAACATAGGAGATTCGAAGGCAGTTTCGGTGAACCGAAGTAGCGCGTCAACAAGTGGGATCGAAATCGAAATGTGATAGAACTTCGACACGTAAACTTCATTCAAAAATTAACGCGAGCATAACAACGTTGAAAGTAAAGAAAGTTATCTTAGGACGTTGTATAAAACAAAGAAAAATAACGTAATGGGACACACAGGGAGATGGAATATATCAACGCACCAGACACCTAGTGCCCGAAGGAAGGGAATCCAGGTTTGGAATGGGATAGTAAGGACCACCAAATCGACGGACCGTCGGCGTTGGAGGTGCAGAAGTATTGGCCGCAGATGCCGCAATAGCCATTCCCTCTGAACCTGGAGAGCTTTGGGGGGGTAAAGAGCATCTCGCGGCTGCTGCAGTGGTCGTGTTGGCGGATCCACGACGTCCACGTATACCCTGAACAGGTAACAATTAGGTCAATTTAATTAACAACAAATTCAGCTATAAAAGAAACTCACTCTTCTGTTACTCCGAAAACCGGAGGAGGCTGAAGACACCACAGATTCAGCATCATCGTTCGGTACAGAAGCATTCACCGTTGAAGAGGCATTTCTTTTTCGTCTTCTTCCACCACTACCTCGACCAGAGGTACCACGTGGAGACCTACCGCGTCCACTAAAGGGTCGTGGGGGTGGCAGAGGTGATTTCGATACACCTGTGTCCTCTTCCTCTTCTTCTTCCTCTGCTTCCCCTTCTTCTTCTTCCAATGCAGATACCTCAGCGCTGCTAGATCGGATGGGGGTTGAACTACTAGATCCAGAGCCCTCAAAAGCAGTGGAGGCAGAGGGTATTAGAGCAGCTCCGGAATCCGTAATTTTGCATTCCGGGAGCAGCATGTCGGAAGGAGGAGAAAGTCTCATGGGTTCTGTAGAATCGGAGATGACAGAGCCAATGGGTGAAGGGGGATGAGTAGAAAGTCTAGATGTTGAAGGTTCCGGTGGCGGTGGCGACGATGCCGAAGCCTTTGGAGTTGGCAACGAAGGTAGCGTCGACTTTTGGACCCTCTTGGATGCTGGATTTTTGCAACAAAATAACACGGAGATAATACCACAAGGTGCTTCATAATTGCGAAGGTTAATTGATAAGGTAATGGCATAAGAGGCTTGATGAAACGCAGTCTTAAAAAAGGCAATTCCAAGGAGTAACATCGACTTATAGACGAAGCCTCATTATTGGGCTTTCAAACCAATTCTACTTCTATAATATTGTTTCCGTTGGTCGCTTGATTATCATCAGGAAAACAAAGAAAAAAAATGTAATCCTGCGTTATTAATGAGGCTTAAGTGCGTTGCGATGGCCTCTAAAAGATAATTTGCAGGACGCTTGACGCACCAATCTTCTCAGCCAGAATCCCAATTTTCTTCCCCCCAATTGAAGACGTCTTCTTCTCTTTCTCCAGCTTCTTAGTAGAACCAATTACCACTTCCTTGTCTCTTTCCTTCACGTCTACTATTTCCGTAGACACCTCCTCCTCCTTCTTAACTGTTGTTGATGGATTTGCGGTGGCGGTGAGAAGTTGAGCCCCGGGAGGAGTGTCACCGAGAATAAGACGATGCTGACTACGAGTGAGCCGAGGTAACACATCGTTTGTAGCCATGAGAAGGTCTTTTCCCCTATCATCTTCTCCTTCGGAAGACGAGGAAGGGACGACTGCCGGAGGTTTGAGGATTGGAGAGGGGTTGTCAACAGCTTCAGAGGAACGAGGTGAAGTCGAGAGGGCGGTAGATGGAGATGAAAAAGGTGTTGGAGAGACTTTGGCCGGGTGAAGAATCTCCACCTCCTTCTCCTCCTTTTTTACCTCCCGTTGTTCCACCTGTTTTTCTTCACCTTCCCCTTCCTCGGGCTTTACAAAAGCAGGCTTCTTGGTGGATGTGGAACGACGGAAGACCTGGCAAAGAAAGAACGCCAGTTTCACAAATATCATTTTTTCCGCTTGATGAACCGGCATTCTACAATGTTTGATTTCTGATGAGTTATCCAGAGAACAAATGTAAAATACAAATAGTAATTGGAAGTCGACATTCCATTTAGGGGAAGATCTCCCATCCATCAAAATGGTAAGCAAAAATTGGAGACCCAATCATAATGGAGGAAATTTCACACTTGCATCTTCCCCAGCATTGATGGCTAAAAGATACTCAAAGAGTTTTAGAACTCTCACAGCAATTGAAAACTCACAGAACTTCCAACCCTGGACGAAGATCCTCTTCCAGATGATAATGACGTCAACTTTGTAGCCCTAGTAGATTTCGGCGACGAAGATGATGCAGAGGCTTGAGCAGTCTTTGTAGCCTTCGAAGAAGTCGGTTCTTGTTTGACTCGCTTCACCGGTGGAGAAAAAGACGGCGGCGGAAGCGAAGTTGGTGATAATGAATGCTGAGAATCCAAGATACTGGATGTAGCGTTTGCAGTACGACGAGCTGAGGTAGAGTTTTGCTGAGGAGGAAAACCATCCTCATCAGAACTGATATCCTCCAGAACTAGCTTAGAGGAAGCTGACTTCGTTGATGTCACCACATTTGTCGTCGCTACTGTGGTTGAGGTCGGTGATGTCAAATCTACAGGCTCCCCTGAATGTTCAAAACATTCTTTGAAGGATAATCGCAAAGAAGTGAAACCTTGCCTTACTTGTCCTATTAAACGTTATTTTTAGTGTCAACTTTGACCTGAATTTATCGGAACTTATCCGTCCGTTTCCAAATTCCAGGTCAATAATAGGACTGTGCATTTGAAAAAAAGGAGCAAGATATGAGGCTGCTTAAATGCAAGGCTTCCAATTCACCTCAGTACGAACGTAAATTTCTTACGAGCGCAACCCATCATCACACCGAACTTTGCACATTTCACGTGCGTCTGATCCTGTGCTCAAAACCTACCAGAGGTTGGGACACTACATCTTGAAAGTGCATTGAGAGGGAGCAACTATGACAATTTGGATGGACTTGAGTACGTCACAACAAATAGGTTTATTAATGCATTTGGAGTGTTACTCAAAGCGAAATGCATACACAAAAGACAATATCAAAGTGAACAGATCTACGAGCATTAGTTAGTCCTTCTTTTAAATGTTAAAAACGACCACTATTCCAAAGTGTAGGACGAGAATTCTCTGAAACATCCGAAAAGGAGACGCATTTTACTGGTACAGCGGAAGAGCCAACGACTAGAACTAGAAGAAAATGCATTCATTCAAAAATACCGACCGAATTAAGCGACAAAACTGAAGGAACGGTGTTCAGCTATGCAAAATAAGTAAGCGTGATGCATAGCGAAGCTCATAAAAAGAGCAAAATTCAAAGCTAAATAGTCTAGCAACCTGCCTATCCTTCTCCTTTTCTTCTTCGCTCCCCTCTTAAGCTTGCCTGGTAAGAAATGGGGCATCATTTCAAATAAGGTATAAGCAATAACATAACATAGATTCACTCCTATTCAAGGTCCTTAGCATGGCATTCGATTCTACGTCATGTCCAGTTGTAAATTAAAAGCAAATAAGGAACGACTCAATAAATAATAAGCAACTTTTTTCAACGCATTTAAAGAGAAGAAGACAAGACGGTAACCATGAGGGCAAAAAACAATAGATTCATACAATGTATTGGTCTTACTGGCACTGAAAGCAACCAAACTAACCGCTTTGAATAGCTTACTAGACATAGCCTTCTTGAGCAAGTTAGGCGAGTGAGCCAGTGAGGTAGCAGCATCGACTATACTGGTAGTAGTGGCCGGTGTGTTGGTTGTTGTCGACGCTGTCAACTTTACCATCGGCTTCCCTGTCACCTGACCAACACCACGCGTTGGTTCACTTTCTGCTCTACTGAGTTTGTTTTCAGCAAACTTACTCTCCGTTTGGAGACGACGCTTCTTCGTTTGCTGTGCGTCCACTGTCAGCCCGCCAAAATTCCTTTTGCTAGAAGTGGCTACAATACAACGTAGATTATAAAATTCGATTGCTACATATTGCGAGTTAACGTCCAATTATAATGAAACGATGCAGTAATAATGTTTGAAAGTGGGTTAGATTCGATAAGGAAGCTGTGTCCAAATTGTAGAACTTCGAAACAAAATCAGAGATAATTCACTAACTACGTAGTTAGAATCGTTACCAAAACGGTCTTAGAGAAAGAACAACCATGATTCCGATACAGAAGCGTTACAGAAGGAGCTTTTAATTAATAAATGAGGCTGTAAGGACTTATAAGAGAGGAGTCACTACAACTGCATTGATTTCTCAGTTGTTTTATTCGTATTTCACAAATCTCGAGTCCCAGATGCTTTTCGTAAACAGAAAGTGGGAATTGTGTAAGACTTTCAGATCCACAATTCTACTTAAAAAGCCTTGAAATTTATACAAATACAACCTCTAGAGAAACGCGAAATGAAAACTCACATTTGACCTCATCTGGGGTTGCAGCTCTATGAAATTTTTTAACGCAGGTGGATGCCGCTGCAGAGTCGCTCTCACACGTGGTAGACGAACTATGGGGCCGCTTTATTGACTGCCGACTGCTTTTTTGTTGCTGAGTTTGTCTCACGCGCTGTTTCTGTAGACGTCTCTGTCCCTCCTGCCTCCCTCCGCCATCTGACACAGTTTCAATATCTTCAGAGAAAGCCGAAGAAGCAGGATCTATGAGATTAAGGGTAGAACAAGAGGGCGAGCGTCTGACAAAACTTATCAGCGAGCTAAAAAAGAAGGAAATAAAGGAATAAGAGACAATACAGATTCGAGTCAATAAAAAACTTGAACCGTACATGATTCGCTCCCGATCAATTACTTCATCATGCCGCGCATTCCACCCAGCATAGTGAATGCGATAACGAGGCTGACCATGCACTGCTGTTGGCATTGTCAAATTTTCCTTCCCTCCCTCCACTACCGATGCTGGTTGGACTGAATCGTAGACGTGCTGAACAATCTTAGCTTTGTAAGAGTGTCCCTTATGACGAACACGAACCATGGTGCCAACTGGAATCGGCTGCATGCAAAATAAATGGAAACGACAAAAAATGAGGGCATATTTGAACAGCATGTTTCACTCTCGTCACGCTCGATTCTCGTCTCCTCAGTAAGACAAACCTTTGATAGTAAAGGCAACTCAGGTTGTTGATTTAGTGGAAACGCTCACCGATTCAATCAAAATGAAAAACAAATCATATGGCGTCAATAGGACATCCGAATAACAGAAAGGCACTTTACAACAGATGAAAGTCCGTGCAGACTCGGTATGAATGAACGAAAATTGCAAAAAGAGTCCGTTCCAGGCATAATTGGCATTGCAGAATAACATCCAGGAAACAAGTCTAAAAATATCATATACACCATCGTCCCATGCAAGGCAAATTTCCTATATTTCAGAGCGAGAAGAAGCGATCAAAGGAGCAGAAGAAATAAGAATTCATAAAAACTCAGTAACTACCATGGCTAAATAGCCTCCCAAGCCCCCCGCACATAAATACTGAGTCGTTATTTTGGAATGCCATAGTTTAGAGGGTCTTAAGGGAGTCACTTACGACTCCGCATACAGGCAGAAGGTGAACTCAACTTACAGACTGAGGGCAGCTGGGTTCACTACCATCTAAGGGTTCATTTTCAAAAGTGGGAAGAACAGGACTGCTGCTTGCGCTGTGCGGTTCTTCAAAAAATCCTTCTCCACCTCCACCGCCGGTGGATCGTTGTCCTGAAGTAGTGGGCTTCTTCAAGGATATCGAGGAGGATGGCTCAGGAGAAGCCGATTTTCGTGAAATACGACTCTTTGTAGTGGCAAAGTCAGTGGAAGAAAAGACAATCTAGAAGAAGAGAATAATAAACAATTAACCAATACCGACGATGCTGCCTGCGACAGCTTTTTCTCCTTTCCCTGTGACATTGTTATGTCTGCAGAAGGCGGAGTCTTCTTTGAGGTCATGAAATTTTGAGGTCTGGATGTCGATGTCGCGGGTACAGATGGAGTTGAGAGCCTTGTCCTAGAATCCGCGATCTGAAATTGAAAATGAACAACAAATGCACCAAATTTACAATACCATGCTTCCATCTTATCCAACCATACAATGGGAATACTTCAGTCTGATAAACCAGTCGATCCCAATGTTTGCTAATGAGTTTCTATTCCAACAGGAAGATGGGGATAGAAGGTAGATAGCGATTGCATCCAAGAAGGAAATAGTTTGTTTTATAGAAGCGCAGCTTTTCCAGAGTCCCTCAAGCAAGTGACTGAGAAATTCTCTAATGGCTTATACGCGCGTCTCGGACGCAGGGTACTGTAGGAGTCTGACAGGGTGCAGAAAACCGCAATCAATCCATGAAGAGTCGTGGAAGGGAATTACACCAGACAAACGACGAAAAGGTGGTGAAATAGTTCAATACACCCTCTGAGCTACCTATCTACCAATTCCTAACAGATCAAGATTCAGTAGAACGCAGTTGATTGAGTATCAGAGAAAAAAGTAACTCGGCTATTTAGAAATAGATACTTAAAAGGTGGGAGCTCCTTTCTTGGCCATAGGAAAAGTAATATCAGTCGAACGTGTAAAAGTCAAACTTGACACCTGCCGCACATTTATCACTTCTTTTAATGATAAGACTTCACAGAAACCCAAGTTGTATTTCTCAATATTCTGTAGGAAATAATAGCAAAAAAATCAGTGCCATAGGACGTTCTAAATAATGACAATGTCTAATACTTGAAAAGCAGTTAAAATGGTAAAAAATCAATGGTGATCACTGCCATAGCAAAAAATCGTACGTCGGAGTTACGGTATTCGTCATGACATCTGACGTGGCAAAAATAACACCCGAGACTCATGTTAGCATCCCAGAAACAGGCTGCCTTTTATCAACCATAAATCAAGCAAAAAATGACCGTCTCATTCATCGACACGTAGGTCTGATTGGCGCCTTGAAATGAACCCACCTTCAAGAGCTTCTCTTCCTTGGGCCCAGAGACCCTACGCTGGCCAGCCTCCTTCTTTGTCTCTTCCGATTTGCTCAATGCTCTCGTCGTTTGGACATTTCCAGATGATGTCTTTGAACCATACTTCTGCCCCGTATTTGAGGGATCGCCAACAGTACCAGGAGTGGTAGTTAACGATGCTGTTGCTTTTGATTTCCGAGGCAAAGGAATGGGAATTTCATCCAAGCTGGTTCCAAGCTTACGCGATAGATCATCGATAGGAAAGAGATACCTAATCGACAGGTAGATACAGATGCACCCAAAAATTTGTCAATACAGAAACTAAGTTAAGATTCGTAATGGACGAAGAGGGTGATTAGGAGCAAACAACTACTCAGGACGATTGAGAGGTAATCAGAAAGACAAGGCACCAATCGTAAGAAGTCCCACCGTCCATCTGTGGCAGGATGACAAATTGATGATGGCTTCAAACTTTCAACGTTCATTTATTGAAATCCATCAAAGCATGGTTAATCGCTCTAATCGTGAATTCTGCCTCTGAACCAGAAAAGACCATGAATGGGCAAACTTTTTTGGTTACTGAAGAGGTTCATCGCAGCTCTAAAGCTACAGAATCAAAATGCTTTAATAAGCACTTTAATACGGAGTTGTGTCACCAAAAATGAAGTTATGATCGAAGAAAAACCATTCATGATCATTAATAATTATGAACCGCTATTTGGTACTGATGGTCCACGAATAGCCAACTAATAACTTAGAAATGTGTTATTTAGATGGATACACAGTTCATTCACAAAAGAGCTGGAAATGAAAAGAATTACGGTTAAGATAAACCGGTCTTACAGGTGGTAAGCTTGGAAAACGACAACCCCACTTTCACCAGATTTAAACATGCTGTGCAAACAATTGTAGGATCATTTACTGGGTAAATTTGAACAAGCGCGACTTTCGAATCCTTGCGTTTGTCTTTTCCGAAACTGTAAAACACTAATTGACTAATGCTCGAAAAAAGGGAGCAATTAAATCAAAAGCTCATCTTAGTGGTATGGAACCATTATTTAGACTCTTTTTGCATCCCATAAATAGTTAAATGACTTACCCAATGTGAGCCCCTACAAATCGTTTCCGAGGTAATGATATGCCCCATTACACTTTCCGAGAGACGATTTGGTAACAATGGATGAATTAGAACTTAAATTGTAATAAACTAGATTTCATGAAATTACCATTTCTTACTTTTTAAAGGCGGTCTGAAGGCTTCTAGGTCCAGCAGCGAAGCTATGGGGTAAGTCCATCTCCGAGTAGACCGCAGCCCACTTCAATTGGGAGGTGACGCGATGAAAACCACCTAAGCGATCAACTTTCTGAAATGGAGGGAAACAATTAGCATCCCATTACTATTCCGCCATTTGCATCTCACATATGACGCCCACTCTGTAGAGTTTGAACAAATCCAAGTCCTTATTAGCTATACTAGGCGCCTTATTGATAGGGGTTCCACGCGCATCCATGAATCGATAGAGTTTTGCAATCCACCTGTCCCTTTCCTCGAAATACTCTGGCGAATCAGAGCTAGTCGAGGCATCGCTGTTGCGCCCTTCATCATCAACAGGCTCTTCATTACTCTCAACTTTGTCTTCTGCACCACCACTGCTGCTCGCCGCAGAGCTTCTAGATATGAAGGACATCTTTCTGGGGCGTTGTTGACGACGTTTGGTGGGTTTGGGAGGACGTTGTTTCCTCTTGAGAGGTGGACTAGCATCTTCGCCTTCACTAGATGAAGCACCACTAGAAACAGATGACGAATTGGATGTGGAATACGAAGAAGAAGAGGCGTCAGCTGAAGATGAAGAAAGTGATCGATGTCGAAGTCGGCGTCGTGACTTCTTTGGAACCGCCGAAGACTGATGGTGACGAGATTTTAAAGGCTCTGTATTATCTTCATCAGAGAGCGCTAAACGTTAGAAAAGACGGTTAGAAATGAAGAGCTGGAGCAGTAAATACTCACGCCCCGATCGCCAGTTAGGCCCAAGAAGGGTATCCAAGTCGGAACCCCAAGAAGCAGGCAATTCACGGCGATCCAGCCAGAGAATTGCCCTCTCAAATGCTGTCCGTAAGCCAGGGTTCCGATGTGCTAATTTGACAGCCTTAGCTCGAGACAGGGGTTCCAGGTAGGACCTCGGAACGGCGTAGCTGAAAGACAAACGAATGGACTCTCAAACGTTTCTAGATAATTAAATGTCTTTTTGAATGCTCCAAAACCCTTAACCTCCAATGTGTTCATAGATAGTAGAAAACTTAATAGAACAATTCATATAGGTGTAAGTTAAACGGGCGTACAATCGATTTTCCCGGAATGACTTCACCAGGAAGACGGTGTCCTTGGGAGCAGAGGAGAGAGGTTTAAGATCAATGGACGGCATGGCAGAGGGCAAAGTGACCAATCCAGGTGTATATCGACGTCTCGGAGCTGCAGCTAGTGTGGAAGCAGCCGCAGCTGAGGTTGTGGTGAGGGAGGATTCGTCTAGAAGATAGAGATCGAGATAAATTGTTTGGTAACTAGCCATCCGTAGGTAGTCTGCGAGTCATTTGGATAAGAACAATTTGGTGGTAAAAAATGGACACTAGTAGTTGTGTAAAGCCATCGAATTTGCGGACTTCCTTGACATCAGTGGGAACAGAGCCAAAATCCGCTGACCTCCCCAAAGACAAGTTTTCTTCTAAAGAGCTAACTGAGCTACAATAACCGAAACAGTGACCATGAAAGGGAGGCTGCAAATTGGACAGCCCAACACAAAACTGCATAACGAAAACATTGTAAATGGCTGGATCCGCAGAAACTCATAGGACATCAACAGTTACTAACAGCCTTAACAAAGAGGAAAACACCTAACAGGCACCTGAGCACTACCGCGATCAACAACAGCCCAATAAAAGACAAATGTTTCTATCCAAGGCATTGACATACAGGGAGCCATTAAAATAAACACTGAAATTTATTTCAATTAGAAAGAGAATTAAACCCACTTTTTGAAATGATAGGCATGTCGATCATTACAAGAGAGCCAAGGAGGCGATTATAACTGTCACTCTGGACTTGTGCACCACCAGAAACGGTAGGAGGGGTAGTAGTTGCAGCGGAATCGTCTCCACTTTTAGCTGCTGCAAAAGCTGGCACTGAAATGGTATCTGTGGTGCTCAATTTTTGCCCATTACCACCAGCTGACATTTTTTTCGTCTTTCTTCCTGCTGTATCCGCCCCTGCTTCCTCGTCTCCTAGAGAAGCAATCTCTGCTAGTGTGGTGGATTCCTCCTCCTCTTCTCCCTCATCCGCCCCTCTATCTTCGTCCCCTTCTTCACCTACTGTTGCTTTCAACCTATCTGGATGTCGCGAACAAGGTTCTTCCTCATCTCCATCGTCATCATCTTCCAGACTAGACCTTGGGAAGGTAAAAAAGAATTAATATGCCATTCACAATGCAAAGACAGTTTAACGACACAACGAGTAAACCTAGTTTTGTTAGATTCTGCAGGTAGAACAGTTTTATCCTTAAATGAACGCCGACGCAAATTCATCACAGAAGGCTAAGACGGACGAAGGATCGAGCTTAAAGTTGAAGGATGGAGCCGATGAATCCACAGGCTGAAGGGATAAAATCGGCAGCTGCAAAAGCTCCTTCGCGAAAATTCAGATTAATGTCGTGCCACAAAAGTGGTATGAGGATGTCAATTGTGGCTGTGGCTTCTCTCTGTAATAAACCATCCATAAAAGTGTTTCTGGTTCAAAATAAAACTTCCAGTCCACTAAATGTTCGCAATTCGATTACCATTTTTGAGGGACAATACAAAGTGTACAAGTGGACCCAAAATCACTGCAATCATTTTGGTTCCTCAGGTTTCATAGCATAAATCCTATGGATTAGAACACAGAATTACTAGCAGCCTAAATAATAATAAAATGGACTAGTTACAGTCGACCAGCGTTGCTAACCTCTATGCAGATTAACAAACAAGTAAACTCGCAAAATTACAAAATTCGACAAACAGTAATACTACTTTTAGCATTTAGCCTGAGCCCAAAACGACCTTTATAGCTTTTGAATTGTAATGAGTGCTTCCAAAATGCAAATGTCGAAATGGTGGCTAAAAAAAGATATGCTAGAACACTACAGTCTCACGAAGAGTACATTAACTTCAAGTGAAGAAAGACCAGTAGGTCATTTCAATTTAGTGAATCCATGGCTTGAAATCTTAACAGAACATGCAAGGTCGGCCAATGTAGTGACAGCTGTTTTAAAAACACCTGGGAAGGGGAATGGCTGGTACAGAGATGAAGCAATATAGCCCAAAAACAGACAAGCTTTTCGAGGATACAGTGCAGTAGACAGCGGCCTCACAAAGAAAAATACATTGGCAGTTCAATGCACAAAAATATCCGGCCAACAAATGCTCTGATAAGCATAGCATAAAAATTGAGCCTTCAGACGATCGAAAATGACTTTGGAAGGGTAGTAGGATAAATGCTAAAACAAAAATATTCAACTTACTGATACCGCCTATTACGATCAATCACAGGCTGCTTAAACTGCTCGGGATTCGTCAAGGGAAGACGATCAAGGCTTTCGCTTTCCTTGAAGTGGCGCTCGCCCTTCAGTACCAGTTGTGTCCGTTTTAGGCTGCGCTTATCACCATCGTCAAAAACTAGTGGGGAACGAAATAGACCAATTAGGGTCGACCAGTCAATCAATCTCCATCACCACCCTACTGAGAAGTTGGAAGTTAGTCATTACTGCGATGCTAATATAAAGATAATAGAAGGCCGAAAGAAAAGTATCAAAACTGTTGCTTACAAAACATTGAAGACTTTCGCAAATTTGCATCGGTAACTTGACACGATAAGGAACGGCTTACGGGAACATTGCCTGAGATATCAAGTTAAACGTCCATGATCTCCCCGACTACCTTGTGAGTAGATGATCTAATCCCAAATTGATACGCGCAATACCCACTTTAGAGAAAATTAAAAGCTGAAATGATTGCAGCGTTAAAAAATCCATAACAACCTCATTTACCCAGCCAAATAACGAACCGAGAAGTTCTGAAACATGTGTGCCCTATGCAAGGTTGAAACCTTAGAAACTTCAAGAAGATTGTTTAAATCGTGCAGACCCTTAGAAAAGACTGCAAATTTCTTAGATAATCGAGATCTGTGTCGAACAGGTCAAAATTCCCACTATCATGAAAGTGCAAACAATAGGTTATGCTTGCAAGTGTTTTGATACCATCACCACATGGTATCGGAAACTTCGTTTCTTATTACTTGGACAGTTTAATGAATGGATAAACCATAATAATCTGTTGGCATTGAAGCCATAGCAAAAACCAAAGAGTTTTCAGAATGAAAAGAATTCAACAAATGCATTTGAGTGCAATGATCCATGTTATAGTCCAGGGTATCAATAACGCTAATAAGACAAGGCTCCAATACTACGTAATGTCAATACTATTTGGCATTAAAAACTTGCATCCAAAATCGGCAAATCACAACGTTTTTAGGAGTAATTCAAAGACCACGAGATTGAATGAAATTCAACAGAGCCTACCGACTGTGTAAAGACTGAGATCAGTAATCCGAACGATCGAAGCAGTCTGTGGACTAGGTGAGGCAAATTCTCCACTTTTAATGAGCACAGACACTTCTGCATTGGGTTCGATATTGCCAGAGAGAACGTTGTTTTTGTCCAAGGTGACGCAGCCCTAAAATATAGACAGAGAGGAAATAAAGTAGTAGACTTGAATTTTGTACACTCACAGTTTGGGCTCTTCACGAGAACGACAGAAGTGCATCCACCACACACTAAAATTCTCAAATCTCTTCTATTTTTTGCGCTTGAGTGAAGAAGTTGAGACCACTACTGAATGACAACAGTAGCCCAAAGTTCCCCAGCTGGTTGCTTAAGCCGCTACAGAGGAGAATTACCTGATGCCAACGGTTAGAACCATGGAAACAAAACAGGAAATCCACCAAAGTCACGGCTTTATATATTCACCCTACTGCAAAGTAGGGTCTTACAAAAAATGAAGCCGAAGAGAATATTCAAAAAGTGGGACAGAAACAACTTAGTGAGCTGATACCCGGCTACCCTGGACTGGCGATGCTAATCCCAACTTAATGCAGCAGAACATTCAACATATATCGCTAATAATAAGCTGACTCGAAATGTAAGGGAATGGTTCCCACCTTCTTATCCTTTATCTGAACTCGAATACGATAATTAAGGGTCACCCTTTCGATTGACGCTTCGCAAAAGGCGCCACGATACTTCGCACTAACAGCAGCCCCAACTGGAAGGAAGACAGGCACAGACTTTGACTCGTGACCACCTCCACCTTCTGAGGCGCTCAGGTTCGACGACGTCGGTGTTTCGGATCCAACTCGCGACGCCATTACAGAATCAGGACCATTCGGAAGGGACATCAAGTAACGTGTCACCTAGAAAATGTATAAAAAGGTAGAACAAATACTTATATAGTTAAAAGGAAAGAAGTGAACTATGCATGTTACGGTGAGTGAAGCAAACTATTGCGCCGCGTTAGAAATGGGCAATACCTTTCTAAATCGGTACTTTGATTGTAACATAGTAGAAATCTGTGAGTTGAAGGCTTTCCGGTCTGCAATCGGTAGAGGTCGATACAAGACCCAAAGAAACAAAACTCACGAAATGTACTGGTCTAAAAATGCATTTGTAGAAACAATTCTACCATGATCACAGGTTAAAAACAAACGTAACCGGGTCCAAGGGTACTGTATAAAGAGCATTAAATTACTGATATTCATACAAAGTAAAGCCATTAGTGAAAAGATGCAGTTGAGAACCATATGAAACGAAACGAGTACCACCACCACCACCTACCCAATCAAAATATCGGGTGGCACGAATGAACACTAGTCTACAGTTGGTAGTAGATGGTGTATAATAAAATTAGGGAAACTAATTACTGTAAAGGCAATACTTTGTGGAAATTTATTTTACAGTTGTTTCATATGAGTGATTTACTATCCCTTATGCAAGTGAATTATCTTATGATCATCTTGGCACTCGAATCTGAAATTCGCGTGAAAACTACAAATAGCGGCGGCTAGTGCTTCATCCAGTTTTCCACGCGGCTGATGGCGGATAGTCAAATAGTATGTGGATTATCCTATGTGACCAGCCTTTTTGTTTTGCTTACGAATTCTCTCGCTGGTACTATCTAACACTACCGATTAGAAGATGAGAGCTGGCAATAGGCCAGTTCCTTCATGGCCTAAACTCAGGTCGTTTATTTCAGTACTTATTTCGCCTTGGAAAGTTGTTCTAATTCAATGGCCCACACTTTTATTGTACGGTTTTTTAAAAGTCTGCTGGTGAAAGTTCTGCCGAACTCATTTCCTTCCGCGCCTCTTTTCCTGATGCGGAAGTTAGTAAGCCATTTTTGTAAGCCCCAGTTGTATCATTCGTGGTTAGCAGTTACAGAGGATATGGTCTGTTTTTTCTAATCAAAAGCTGACAACTTTCCTCGAATCTGAACTTTGGCTTTGTGGGGCCTAACTTTTCCCAAGTCTTGTTTTTACAATCGCTTATTTGTGATCGTCGTTTCATTCATTTCTGCCATCCGGTCTATCCGGACTTGCTGATGGATTCCAACAACTACACTTTGTTGTGTAGCTCATCTCGACAGATTTTCTCATCACCCTGCCTTTACTAGTCTAATAGCTGCATCCACTTTTGGTACTTTTACAGAATTACTAAGTCCTCTCTATGTAAATGGCTATTCTATATGATAAGTTGCAATAACCGTACCGGTTGCTCCATGACTTCTTCCTTTCCTACAGGATTTTTCATTATACTACTCTTGAGAGTTTGTTTCATTCCATGTGTGTAATACCGACTCGGATAAAGAGACATCGGGTTCTAGGATTAGATGAGTTATAAATACTGCGGGATTCGTAGGTAGCTTATTCGCTTAAAATCATGAATCATTGAGTCGATTAAACTTGCGGGCCCTAAGTAGCCATACCTCGTATTTATTGTCACGATATTAATGCAGCCGTTAAAGACCATGAGCTAGATGTATTTATTTGTGAGCTCCATCATTTAGAGTAGCATCGAATCTTCGACTACTTTTTTGTGATACTGATCCGTAAAGTATCCCATAGGTCGAAGTACCTCTGAACAACCTTGTGAGACCTCTGTGAGTGTTCCATTGAACGCAACCCTTTGTCCATTGTGATAGGAGCATAATTTATTGGTTGGAGCGCTGAATCGCAAGGGTGTTTATGTTCGACCACTTTTAGACAAGCTCTATCTTTCCGAGAGCGGAAACTCCTCAGTTAGCCCCATGACAATGGTTTTAGTGGTGCATATGTCGTTGGAGTTTGTCTCTCGGTGTATTCTTTTAGTTGCTCATTTTTTACGTTGTCGAGGTGGTTTGGAATAGAACACTAAAAGTATCATACGGAAATCGCCATAGTCTCATCTTGGACGCACACCTTCATCTCAAATTAGTGTACCCTCGTATCAGTTTTCACAGTGGACCTAGATCTAATTATGCTAACGCTGGAGACGAGAATAGATTTGATTAATTTTCGTTCCGTATTTTACTGGTCATTTTTTTCCCTCGTCACAGGCTCCATTGGATTTTTCCAGTAAAAAGAAAAAGAAGACCAAGAATTTCCTCCCTTCTGACCTGCCCCAATCTGAGGTGGCGCCTACTTCTACAAGATCCGTTGAGAAAGTCGAAAACAAAAAGGATGCGCCCAAGCCCAAATCTATCGATGCACCCGCCGCCTCTACTAGCACACACCCAGTAAAAAAGAAACATACAGCTGTAGGGTCAGTCACTGAGCAGCTTGATGAGCTTGCGTTTGGCGAAAAAAAAAAGAAAAGGAAGGGTGTCCTTCGGCCTCTTAATGAATCTGAGCCTCAATCTTCTATATCTGTTGCTCAAGGCTCTTCCACCATCGGTGCTGTCGCCTCCTCCCAAGGTGGTGTGGAAACTGAGGCCACTGAAGGTGCAGCTCAATCTGGCAACACTGGTTATCCGTACGATATGCTTCTAGCACGAGTATTTGCCCAAATCCAGGCGCACAACCCGGAGCTGATGTCTGACACGAAACGCCGATTGGTGATGGCACCGCCCTGCATGGCTCGAGTAGGCACCAAAAAGACTCATTTCACCAATTTCAATGGTATCTGTCGCTCGCTTAATCGTGACCCAGCTCACCTCTCTGCGTACCTGTTTGCAGAGCTGGGTACAACGGGCTCGGTGGACGCTAACGGGGCGTTACTAATTAGGGGAAAGTATCAGGCTAAGCATATTGAACCGGTGCTGCGAAATTATGCTCGTGAGTTTGCGGAGTGCGCTTGCTAATGGACTGATTTTACGTAGAACTATTCTCACGATGGTAATGACAATATTGAATCTCCTTTAAACTTGAACATTGTTGGGAGTACTAACGACGGTTTATTTAGCGACTTAAAGCTAAGCCGCCTCGCTACCAACAGTGTTGTGCGATGGAACGGGGCTGCGTTCATACTATATTGCTCGTTACCTTTAGGCGATTGGCATTTTTGGTTCTTGATGTAGGCCTTCGCAAGAGACATTCGTTATGAGGCATATGCGTCTGTTTGTTTTTTTTTTTGTCAAAAATATAGGGGTTGTTTGAATTCTTCGCATTCTTAAACGCTGGTCGTAGTTATTAATAAAGTCGTGAGTGATTTCATATTCCTATCCTGGGAGTATTTAGGCAAATACTTTGATTCTAACGAAGGCGCCTCGTCGAGTTCGGTGCTCTTACGTTGATAGTATGAGAAATTGTATCTCTAATGATACAAACACGAATTTCACATGTTGAGCGTATCTGCACTTGAGTCTTAGCTCGGGTGTAGTCCTCATCTGCGTCTTATTCAGAGGGAGGAAGCTATGCAAACGGAAGGAGACGGGAGATCTTCCACCCATTTGGAGCAGGTGATGGAAAGAATCGGATGACAAATCTTGTTTCATGTTTTTTTTCACGCTTTATAATTACTGAATAACCAATTGGAGGGTGAGTAATAGTTTTGTTCCAATATTGAGCAACCAACACATCGTTGGTCATGCTTACGCGAGCAGTACGTCTTAGCCACTAACTACTTCGTTTCTAGTACGACCATTTGCTTTGTGTGTGGTGTACTATGAGCCATATTCTTTACGCTGAATCCAACCGATGAAAAACTTAATAAAGTACTTCTTAGGTTTATTTAGTTTGCGTCACGATAGTAACTCGCAAAGGAGTCAAATTCCTGCAATGCATCGGAATTGTTTGCTTGCGATGCTAATGGTAGGTGGTTGGTAAACCAGATGGAGCAGAACTGTAGAGTAAACCGGACTACGTTTTTTGGTTTTAACTTCGAAATCTCGCTTAAAGAAGATTTATCAAGTTTCATTCTAGTCGGAAAAGGATATCTCTTACGAGTTTTGCGGGGAAGGGGATCTTCCTTCTAATTGTCTGGTGTGGACAAGGTCCTGCGAACCTTTCTTATAGTGTTGCATTGAACGCTTGTTGGAAATGGGAAGGAATTATGATTTGAGGGGTGCGTTGAGAGTGTTGCGATGTATAATACAGTCCGTTACGCCACTTGGCATTCTGTGAGTAGCTTTTGTTGTATGCACCCGCCAGTGCTAAAGGTTTGGGAGACACTTGGGATTTAACTTTCCTCAGTTTTCATCAAGCATTGATTTAGATTCCATTTTTTCATACATTTCCTTTTAATTCATATGATGCCGATCTACTTGTAGCGTGAATACACCTACCTAGGACAGATCTCGCCTCCGGTTTTGATACCAAATATCGTTTGACTCCAAAATGATTAAATACTAATTTGTGCACTCACTATTTTGTTTCATTGAAGGTTTTTAGCAGAATGAGCTTTAATAGCATAAATCTTGTTATTTCTCTAGGTACCTACGTTCTGTGCAGCACCTGTCAATCGCCCGATACCGAATTGTCCAGAGATTCGCGACTTCTCTTCCTCCAATGTAAAACGTGCCGTTCGCGCGTAACAGTGAAGAGTGTAACCTCTGGTTTCCAAGCTGTCACGGGGAAACGTGCTGCTATTCGTGCAAAGACGCAATAGTTATGATTTATGTATACTTTTTGCGCACCTTTCGATGCTAGCTGTGAAATTTCGCAGGTACTGTGAAAAGAAAGCATTCAAGTTATGTTTTTATTCCTCTATCATTTAACCTAAGGGATAATTAGGGTGTCAAACTTTAATCGTGTCTGCGTGTTTTTTGTCACCATCTTTTTGTGTGGCTAAATAATCATTAAAGCAATCCAAAGGAGACGAATCAAATAATTGTTTGGCCGATTATTCTATCAGTCCTTATATAATTTAGCACCAGATGAATCTGACTCAATGGAAGTGGCTCAGTGACTGATCAGAATACAATAAAAAGGGTCACAGGCATCTTCGTTATAATCTGGGAAAAGGGACAAGTTTTTTGCGGCGTTGGGTGTTGCCCGTCTGTCGTTTTTTTTATTTAATAGTCGGAAACTGTAGCGATGTCTTCCATTCCTACGCACTGCGGTTTGGTTGAATAATGGGCAATGGAGCTCGGTCCAGGCTCAAAACAACCTTCACTTTGTGCAGTCTTGGGTGTGCTCATACTGCATGTTCTCTTGTAATGGCCGAAATTATTGTCCTAATCTCGGGTTCGTGGAAAGCTGTTTTAATTGAAGCGACTTCGAATCTAAGTAACTGCAAAGTGCTTCATTGTGAAAGTGCCTGTGCTGAACGCATGGTTATACGTGAGTCGCGCAAATAAACGTGCGCAATGGAGAAACACCGAGTTGTGAACACGATGATGGACACACAGACACAGACTGAGGTCGGAAGATGCGCCCTCTCTGACTTCCTCATCCTGTTGAGCTCTCCAAGGTAAACAAAGTATGTACAAGTTTTCACATTCTATCAACAGGGAAGGGGAGGAGAAATAAGAAATTCCTACAGCTATACCCTGCCTGTAAACTGTTTGGTAGAACCTTATGATTTGTAGAAAAGAAGGTTTTGCATTATCTTGGTCAGCTCTTAAGCTGTTTCTGGTCACTCGCTGCTTATTTCAAACTTCCCTTTGGTACAACCGCAAATAGTTCTGATTCTTCTGAAAATTTAAAGTTTGCTGGAGGTTCTTGAGGGAAATGGCTTGTCTCTGCATCTCGCGAGCTCACCGATGGAATGGACAGTCATCCGCCAGCGGCAGGAGCAGAGAACGCGCCTCTTCTTGGACATAGCTTCCTGCTAATATTTCCCAAATCCTAAAATTGCACTCAATGGCTTGCATAACTCGTCCCTCTGGTTATGCGGGCGCCTTAGACTCTGTGGTGTTTCTCTGGGTCGTCAACGTGGCCTGTGGGTCGTGTAGATTGATTCAGTTCTTTTTTACGTCAACAAAACCCTTTTTGTCATGCTACAATAACTGTGTACAGCTCCAAGGATGCAAACAAAGTGCATGCAAGACGGACTGACGAATTGAACAAGAGTATTTTAATCGAACCTTAAAACGCAAAGTATCCTTCTTCATACCTCACTTAGAAATGGGGAAGAGGAAAATGGGTTCGCAAACATTTGGCCAAGCTCGAAGTAGGTTTCACAATATCTCCGTTTTGCTATATGACGGATGAGGGATAACACAAAATTTGAGAGGTGGCAGGATGGACTCAAGAGTGGCGAAAGGTCAGCCTTCATATATTCGAGGCAAAAAACGCCACGAACTCGGATTTGCATCACAATTGCACTTGATAGAGGAGTTACTTTAGTCAAGAATAAAAGGCCCCATAAAACATGCTTCAGAGCTTCCCACTTTTAATTGGTAGCTCTGGAGTACGAAGAGGTGGAAAACCGAAACATTTAAATGGTAAGGCAAGAAGGTAGAAATGATACAGAAGCGACGCCCTTTGAATGACTGATGCAAACTGCTTTGTTTGGAGTCTGTCATGCACACGAAGGCAAGTTTTAACAGACATCCACTGTAGCATTACCAATTATAAGCGCACCGCCCTAATAAGAAAAAAATGCGTAAATAGGAAGGAGGGGTTCTCAACATTTAAGCAAAGGTCCGGTGAGTAATTCAATAAGCCAAATTGGGATCTAGATGTTTATTCAACAGGTTCCAATGTCTACACAAACGCACACGCACAACTACCCTGCAGGTGTTCAACAGGTCAGGCGGTCATCCTTTGCCAATAATGCATGTAGCGTTACTTGATGCTAATTTTGAGAACATTTTAATCTCCGCATGTACTACATCACTTCTGATGCACGGTCTTTGTCCAGGCCAATGCACCTTCAGCTCTTTCTGTGCTCGCCTTTGTTACATCAATCTCAAATGTGGAGTGTACAAATTTTTCAGATAGCCTTAACCACGCCAAATCATCCTCCAGCCAGATGACACACAGTTATCGTTAGGCGCCCACTTGGGCACTCCGTCCTAGTCAAGGAAGTGTGGATGGCAAGCCGTAGTGGAGCAGAGACGCGTGCGCATGCCACGAATAGGAAGGTTGGTGACAACTTCAAGGAAGAATGGCTAAGTGACATCCACTCTCGCCAACTGCCGCAGTTGTACGATCGGTGAAGAAGACATTAACAGTTGAAGCTACCTACCGTTCTTGTACGCTGATGCCAATACCGTAAGCACGTGCTATCCCCTCCACTCTTCTACTAGTTGAAGCAAACCCACCGGCCTGTGGCTGTGGTAATTCTGGTGCCACAACATCAATGGTCATTCCACGCCTTTTTTGTGACTTTTACTTTACTTTGGGCAAGTGACGTGGCAAGCACACTCCCGCTACCCCATCCAGAGGCACCAACACGGCTGCCATGTAGTCTCCCAGCTGCATGGAAACTAAGTGACCATCACAGCAGTGTCGTAGGTGTGTTTCTCTATCGGTGAGGAGTACGTTGAGATGGCCGACGCAGGAGGTTGGCAGAAGGTAGCACTGGGAATCATGGCGAAAAGAGAGGAGAACTATGAACTGCGATAGTTGCCCAACTTTTGTTTGGTAAATGAACTAGTTGAATGCTCAGCCTCTGCTCTAGTGGTGGGCATGCTAGCCTCCGCAGAATGCTAACGAAACTAGTCTCCATTATCGAATAGATGCATCAAATCCGAGTGATTTACCCACTTTCTACTTAAAGGATATCTCGAGATCCTGTACTTAGGTGATTATAATTTTACAATTCGCCCCTAATTGTGTCTTCTTTCGTCTTGAGGAGCTGTAAACACAGGTCTGCTCAAAAGTTCCCTAAAATGTGAAACTAATTGTTCCACGAATTGAAACCTTCCCGCTAGTCCTGTATTTTACGTCACCATTTCTCCGAACCCGAAACTAAGCATTTTAAGTCAGTTAGTAAGCAGGATATACGTGGTCTGATATTTTGAAACAAATGTCTATTACAGTCCTTGTTTGTGTAGACTGTAAAAATAAATAAAATTTGGTACATTTCGCTCATCGTTGGAAAATAATGGTAGTTAATGTCAAGTATCAACGAAAGAATTAGGAAGTGAAAGTAGGAGGAACAAAAAAGGGAGAAGGATAGCAGGAAGGAAAGTAGTCAGAAAAACAGGCATAAATGTATGAATGGACCAACAATTAACCAAACTATCTTACCCGCGCACTCCTCGTATTCACTAGAGATACCTTGAAATTCGGACATTTAATTTAGTGATCTGGCATAGTTTCAAATCAAGCCAAATTTTTCCAGTTTTCATTACCGTCCTGTGTCCACTCGACGGAGACTGAAAGCAGGTCGCGCCCGATGTCGAGGTCAATGGAGCTGTATTCAATGCTCCTCGTTCGATGAAATCGACCACGAAATATCTTGCAGTCTTCAGAACGGTTTATCTCCCAAACTGAGTTGACAATAAAGAGTTTTAATTAATTTTAACACTGGAATGGGAACAGCTCATTAATCCCAGTAACTTTAACAACTGTTTGGCGTTCATTGTTGGCAGGATAACTATTTCGCGCACTATGCTTACTCGTAGGAAGGCACACACTTTACTCATTGGGATTTTTTTCCTCTATTTATCATCCACATAAAAGGTTTATTTGACCTAGAGGATGCAGTTTCCGCTTCCCTACCTTTGAACCAAGTCATAGCTTGACTAGAGGAGAGCAAAAGCTTTTGCTAAATTTGTTGTTACAGATGAGGAAGCAAGGGGTGAAGTGGAGACGTAGAGGTAGCTGATTTAAACGCAACACTCACTACATCGTCTAATTAGCTCGCTAATTCGGATGCTTAAGTGCTCCACTAGTTGAGAGCCACACATGCTTTGACTACTTCATCCCTCCCGTTGTAAAAACTCGCCGCCTGACTCATTCGTGAAGTGGAACAGAATTTTTATTCTAGAACCACCAAACAATCTTGCCACTGTCTACATCACCATTATGAACCGCACAGGACACCATTCCCACTTGATCGCTTCTTGAGCATGGCAACCCACTGGCTTCGACGCTTACCGTAGTTATCTTGCCAAAATGGTAAAGATTTGTGCCTCAGAATGGGATGTAGGGAGACAGTAGCTGTTACCTTCTCACTCATATTCCTCAAATAAAGATAATTTTAATATCTACGCCCACATTAAATGAGGATGAACAAAAACAGGTTGTTTTACTGTATGATTACTGCGTCACACTGTGGTTATATTACGGTTACTCGAATGCCAGTGTGACTGAAGGCGAGAATTTAGAGTCGTGACATGGATGGTATGGTATGCCATCCATCAGAGCAAGGCTTCCTAAGCGATCTCTCCATGTCACACTTTTTTGGCAGTGGACGCAACCTTCACTGCAACTTTATGCCTTCTTGACATCTGCACCACAGGTTCACTCCATCAACACATTTTCAGTTAAAAGTTGGGCCCACAGAAATGTGAACAAACTTACAACACTTATGGAAACGGGATATCTCGAGGTCGTTGTTCCTCCAAAGGCACAAAACTTCATTGTCGTCAATTATTCTCGCCTAAAGTCGAAACGAATCAAGGACAGCTACAAGGGAAGACTTTATTGTCTCCATTAAATACTCTTCCAACCCTAAGGGATCTAAAGAATGAATTTTAAAAAACGGGAGCACACTAAAATGAGGTCTTCCGCAGATTTAAACAAAACAACACACGCATACATTTAGAAGCGCGTCAGCTCCTCGTAGCCCAAAATTCACATCTATGGTTGCATTACTTTTTTGAAATCGCGAAAGCGGCCATGAATATTTCACCAAAATCATGCCTATACAACAGGAGAGAAGCGTTAAAGCTAGCGGAATTGCTCGCAGTACAGATTGTAATTGGCAATCAAAATAAACAGCTTTCGCGCTTCTCACCGCTTTGATACTTTGTAAAGTCACAAAATGGTATAAAGTAGACAGTGTAGATTGCCCTTCTCGATATCAGACTCATTTCACTGAACAGGCTCACGTCGTATAGGGTAATTTGCGATCTGTCTACAAAAAATGATATGTAAACGGCCCACTCATGTTGCAAGAAGTGTTTGACAGCGATAAAAGTCGATGCGGAAGCTGTCGCTTACCGCGATTGCTGAAACATGGAAAGCCGATGACTGTTCCGTTGGACAATTTGCAAATGCCACTATCGATGGCAAAGTTCACTTTACCTCCTGAAGATCTTAAAGTGCCCTGCGGGGACTAAAATTCTGAAGTAATTAATTGTATTCTTTCAAAATATTGACGAAACATTTCCAGGAAGAACATGCAAAAAAGACAAATGCCATACGAACACCAATTCAGCCCACTCGATAATACTTGCTAAAAGTCTTCCAAACCCGGTTAAGTCATTAACCACTTTTTGAATTAAAAAAAGGGTAGTGAAGTTGCATTGACTTAAAAATAGCAATGGCGTTGTTTTATCCTGATCTGGCTATTCATAATGCAATAAAATGCCTGTTTGATCAAAAATGTATCACCCCCATTGGAATCTGGTGATCGTGGGCATGGATTTGACCAGATCCAGCCCACTTTCCAGCCCGAGCAAACAAG
>UYWX01000061.1:0-62773 GCA_900622495.1 Hydatigera taeniaeformis
TGAAATCTCTGAGAGCTTTGATTCGGGATCACAATTGTAACAGAGGACCAGGGAAACAAAGCTGGCTGACAAGTTGTTGATTGACATGGACAATCACTGTCCCAACTAACCATTATTTTACATGGTGGGGCTGTAACGCACCCAAACTTGTTGGATAATGTGTCATGTGTGACAAGAAGAGGTCAAAAAGCCGAAAGCGACACCATGCAATTCGGTCAACGACACTCACCTTGGACTCTGGGCTGTAGCTTCTAATGTTCTATACTACCATTCATGATCCGTGGTTCACGCGTAATTTAGCTTTACCAAGTAACTTACTTCAAGAATGGGCTACAAAATCGGTAATGATGTGGTAAAATTTTCGCAAAACATGCGTGCATCCCCAGGCATATCCTGCTTCACATAAATAAATGCTGCCGTATTAGATTGTCCTATAACACGAACAATTCAGCAAAATAAAGTGTCAAACTTTTGCGTGTTTTAGTGCATTGGAAAAAAATGCATTTTACGAAGGATGGTGCGGGTGTTATTTTGCTTGAGACAGTTTTTGCACCATTTTACTGTCACCTCATGCGGTAACACTGAAAATAGCCTTTGCCTTTCAAGAGTCTGGAGCATCGCATTTAAAGACGCTACTAATGTGTTGCCCGGTTTGTCATTTGCACACAAACCTACCTATCTCACCAATCTTATCTGACTAAGCTCCTCGTTTTTTCTTCCTTGCATTAAGCGGTTTGCTTTGACTACTCTGTGTTTTTATTTAGACTTACATGAGTTCTGTGGTACGGTCCTTTCTATTACCTTCCAGGAGGTGCATTTTCACCTCCGCTTGTTTACTGAAAAAACAAAGTGAGTATTTCTTTACACTCGCCTTGTATTTGCTTTGTCTCGATCCATATTACTGGTGACTTTTCTTTCTAGTTAAACGGACTGAAGAAGGCAATGTCATTACAGCAAGTTGCACTTTTGTATCTGTATCCATTATTATTAATTTTTCCAGTACGAAGGAGTCTACTGCGAATCGGAGCGCTCGGGTCACCTTCTCGACATGACAGGTCTTGGTGATCCACGAATAACTGATCCTATTATTCGATTGAATCTCAAGCTACGCCACACCGATGTGCTTATTTTAAGCCAATTCTTGCGTCCTGACGGAACGGTTTTACCTCGCGAAGTTTCCGGTTTGACTAGGGGCTCACAGTTTTATGTTGAAATGCTCATCGAACGCGCTCGGAATGCAGGTGTGTGGGAGGGAGCAACACTTATTACTTAAGTGGAACTTTTGGACTTCTTTATCATCGCCTTTTATATCTACTCGTCCGACAGGTCTCCTTCCAATATCAATTGACGCCAATGGGAAGCACACGTACAAGGAACGAGGACCACATGTTAAGAACGTTTACTATGACACCGACATAATCGGCCTGCCAAAGTTCTCCAAAATTACCCCCACTTACAAACCCCCTGCGTAAAACAAGTATTCCTCCCTCTTTTAGTGCTTGTAATTAGATAAGTGCGACAGGATTTCCTACTTCATTTCTAATTTCTTTTTTCCTACTTTCTTGCTCAGATTCATGGTTTGATTTGGTCGGATACAATTCGCTTATACTTGTAGCGTTTCTCCATGCTAAGGGGTGACGTATGCCGCGCTATTTCCTGACTTAATCACAGCTAACGAATGGTGTTGATGCGATTGCTTTGTTCCATCTCGTCTATATGACTTCGTCACTAAGATGTAACAACGGCGGGTCGTGCGATGTAGACTGGTGCGGATTCGTGCTAACTGCAGGCGCCTGTCTCCCGATGTTTCTATGCCTGGGATATCAGAGCTTTGTGCATCAATGTTTCCCATCCTTCCTTCGAGGAGTCGTAATACTTACCCCCTAGACCAGTTAGTCAGCTGACACGAGTACCATCAGCTGATTGACTGCAAACAAATTGATTCAGACTGCCTCTTCCATTATTCAAAATATCGATATTTCATCTGTACAGTCTTCACCTGACAAGGTCACTTTGATGAAGGATGTCTCAGGTAAGGCCAAAGATAGTGAGTTTGACCTTTTGGAGCATATTTTTCTGCACATTTTACTCATAATCACAAGAACTGTCTAATCTGAATGATTTTAAGATTGATGATAAACTGGGGAATGCCGCACAGACCTCAGATCCTGTCTCATCGTCAACAAATCCGCTTCAAAGTTTGAGTACCGAAAAGCGTCAACTTTTGACAAATTTGTTGCTCCTTTTGACTGCCCAACATCGTCAGCAGAAACTGGCGAACCGCCAAATCGAAACGGCTTCGACTAGTCAACAGTAAGTATTGCATTGGCCTACGGTTCTAAGACTTGCTCCCAGATATCCACCAGTTAGGTCCGAGTTCGATTGTCGACCCTTCAAGGGTCCAAAAACACCACCCACTCCAATCCAACCACCATTGCCACCTTCGCCACTTACACCACCATCACTGTCACAACGGGACTATGCATCGCACTCAGGTCTCGGGTTCAGGAGGCGTCCAGGCCAATACCGCCAATTCTATCGACCACTTGGATCCCCCCGAAGGCAGCGAAGTTTTAGGGAACCGCTGGAATCGAGACGCAGGCCGCCAAGACCTCAAATTAGGCGGGACTATACCGATGATTCTGTGATGTCTCGACTCCGAATGCGATCTGTAGTGAATGTGGTTGTTGGCAGACAACGTCAGCGGTCGTTCTCAACAGGCCGATCTTCATGCAGTTGTGCAGATTGTGAGGAGAGGAAGAAAAGGCAAGAGAGAGAAGACGAGGAGGTGGACAGTTGTGCTCGAACGCGACCTTACCAAGCAAAGATCAGAAACCGAGATTCTATCGTCATAGAACGGCGTATGGAGGAAACAGAAGTACGGCAATCGGAGCATAAGCGAAGAAGAGAATGGATACCGCAGGGCACCTATCGGCGCCAGCTGCCGTGGCAGCGAAGGCGCCAAGGTGATGGGCCAAGTCAGATGTCGGACTTTGGAAGGCATGGAAGATTTGTAGACGACAGGACGGCTGGAAGGCGTGGCAGGCAGGGTGGATGGGTAAGGGAGAGAGAATGGGATAAAGGGAGAAGGTTTGAACCAGGTTGGAGAGGTGATTTTTACTAACCCTTTGTGTACAACTTTATCCACCAATGCACATACGTAAATGAGCTGACTTAAAGAGAAAGTTTTGGTGTGCTTTGTTTCAGCGCTGAGCGTTTGGAACCGTTTACATGTGTTTCACTCATTCATCCCAGCCTGGATCCATTCACCTACCTGTTTGTCTATCGCATATTCGTCCATTCATTGTTGAAAGAAGTATCCTATGGCGAGTCTTCTTTCCAATCAAGCGTGAGAATTTGTCGTTGGGATTTCGCAACTCCCCTTAAGCAAAGGCTTGGATCGCGTCTATCCACTCTTGGGTTTGTGTCAAATTACTGACACGAACTGTGGTTTGGCACCTTTTTTAGGCTTGTATGAGTTGAACCGATCCACGCAATGGTGCGATACAACAATGTGGACATGTTAAGGCTGGTAGCGGTGAGTAGCGCAGGTGACACTTGACGGCTTAAACTGTTGTTTATTTGGATGTTCATAGGAATGCTTTGGTGGCAGTAGGGTTTATACATTCTCTCGCGCGGGGTATTACTCCTGACTGAAGGTGTCTTCCAAAATCAAGCACTCCTCACACCAATGGGAAGAGGGAGGAACAGTTCGTCGAGCGTTTCTCATAAGTTTCATGTTGGAAGGTGATGATGTGAAAATCGATTTTGCATATTAGGAAGTGCATAATGGATCTTTGAGTCAAACCTTCAATCCATTATTCAAAGGCGTCAGATAACGTTGACAGGGTCAGCTGCATTAGTTTGAGCAATGATTTACTCATTCGTCACGTAGACCACACCACAGCGTAGTGCCGCTGTCCTGGAGCTACTTTCACGTCAATAATAATATTGCTACTTATTATTTATGTAGTAGAATGTCAATTGAAATCGTTAAAAAAGAATGAACGAGCCTTTAGTCAATTGTTTTTTGTAGGTGATGTTGATGAAGTGGAGGAATGAAGAAAAAAATGTAAAGGAGAATTAACTTTCAAAAGTACTTTTTGGGCTCCTGTCTAGTGCGCAAATCTCATTGTTCAGAGATGCGACCACGTGCCTACGTGACTGGAAAGAGGGAGAGGAGGGATTACAATCACTTCGACTGCCACTGTGGATGTTGATACCGTTGCGTCTATTTCAGAAGCACACCTCACCCAGCACTTCTCCTTGGTAGCTGTTGTTTAGAGCGGATTCAAGGCTCATTTAATTACTGTTTCTGACAGATGAATCGTAGCAAATTGTAAGCATTCAGTGTTCTACAAGGGGTGAGCTTCAACCCACAGTCGGTGTGACTTATGATAAGTCGAAAGAGGCGTCTCGCTCCTCTCATTTCCACATTCAATCCAGTCGTGGTCATCCGCATAATAGCTGATCCATGGCGGAGGCTATCCATCCCTCCTTCCTCTCGACTGATAACCTGTGTAGCAAAAGCGCCTCCGATGCGTCAGTCAAGCAGTTCTATTTACGAAAGATCGAGTGGGACAAGAGGAGGTTAGGGCAGAACGAGGTTAGGCCCATTAAAAGTGTACAGGAAAGACATAGCAAGGAGCAAAAGTTCTTCAAATCGTGTGAAAGTGCTGCTACATGTGACTCTTGCCTTGTAAAGTACGTTGGCCGGGCTATGTAAATAGGTGGTCACCTCGGACAGGTCGTTTGCTCGTCTGTGCTGCAAGAGGGTGACAGGCAGTTATTCTTACCAGTCATACTATACGTGATTCAGGTGTTGGCATGTGATCAGAACTGTCCCAACATCGTGTGCAACGGATCGCCTACACTTAGTGCGTCTCCCATCCGTTCACATGTCATGAGCACATGCAGCCTACTCACAGCAATTAATATCTACTATTTTGGTACAATTTAGGGCTGTTTTTTCCTACTAAACATGAGGAGTTAAGTCATGGTAGTACACCACCTGTGTGTTGGGTGCTGTGTGTATCCGTATTTTAACCAATCAAAATACTGCTTGGGCGGTAAGGTGAAGACGGCAACTGCTGCACACTTACAACGATACCAATCAAAACGCAGTATCGATTCCGTCAAGCTTCTTTTGCGGCAATCTTGTCAGGCATTACTGGTGGCAATGCACCTATAATGACCAATCCTTGTGCCAACTTGGGTGATATCCTCGGCACTGAAAATCTGTCCTCTCTCAGAGGCACCTTGGGAGCAGAAATGCCAACTTGGATGCAAGATCGACTGGACCTGTCTTTCGAAATTTGCGTCCACAAATGAAAAGTTTCTGTAGGAGGGAGATGCAGCAAATTGTCTGAGTAGGAGGGTAGTTGGACTTTTTAGACAATCATAACATCAAAGCTGCCACATCAACTTTGGCACGACCTTTTCCTTGTTTGTGATGAGTTAATTTATCGCTTTTGTAAAATACAAATTGATTACTTAAATCCAGAGCTAACTTCGCTGCCTCTTCTGCATTTTTGTCTCACTTTTCTGTCTTTGGGTGTGCTGAAGGTGGTTCAGTTAGCTATTAATAGTCGAAAAGATAAGTGTCTTTGGAGTTCATGCAGCATTCTTGGTCTTCTCCGGCGTGGTGAAGCACTGGTAAGTCTCTCGTTAACAGATGAAAAGGTTAAACCGAAGTGCGATTTCCGAAGGCCCAAAAGGCCTTCTGCATTAGTAAACACGGGGCAAAATAAAACATTAAGGCAATTTTTTGCATTTACACGGCCTTAGGTGAGTTAATTTACGGAGCCGGATTTTTTACGCACAATAAGACACAAAGGGACCTGGAAACCACAAAAAAATGGTAAACTGGCATTTTTTGCATGTCTTGATCGGAAGTTAAAGAGGTGATGATAAGTGAGCAGGACTATACACCTCTATCGAGGGTACTGAGAATAAAAGTTGCTAACAAAAGCATGTTTTAGTATGATTTGCATTTTATAAACACACTGGAGGATGAGAAACAAGTTATCGGATAGGGTTAATCCTCAGCCCGACAAGATGGTTCTGAACGGATTTGTATGATGCAGTTTACTTCGTACATTAAGAATCAACTTTCTAATTGCTTGTGGACTCACCACTAGCATTGGCGAATATCTGAAGGCCACTGCCAGCACTACCATGACAAAGTTCAAGTACTATCACCAACCCGCCTACGCATCTGCTTAATGTCACGTGCAAGGCATTTTACGTCTAATCATTGTTTTCGCGCTTGAATCGTCACGATAACGAGGAAGAGACCGACGCCCGCCTCGTGGAAAGTGAACGTGTGCAAGTTGGTACAACTGCCTTCCCATTGGCCAATGCCAGCGAACCAATCAGAGACGAAAGTGAAGTTGCAGTGACAGACTGCCTGCACAGACGCCCAAGGCGCATTTCCACACATAGGAGTTTCTGTCAACATCAACATGCCGTTCCAGCCCGTAAGTTGGTTCTCTTCTATGCTTTTCACCTATTTTTCACAAAATACTCTCGATGGACAGCCGACTTTTCAAGTGATGATGGTCTCAGCTCACTATCGTGCCTCAATACAAAAATGTCATTTTGTAGGTAAAATGAGTTTAACGCTAGTCACACTTTATTGCCGTTAAAGTCTATTCCTCGCTAAAAATTCAGTTTCTCGACCCAAAATGACAGTGCTTTGACTGATGATGATTTGTTCAGTCTTTAAACAAAGTTAGTAGTTTTCGTTCCAGTCCTGTGACAGCTGCGACACTGCAGTGGGTCGACTGGGCTGTTGGTGACTCACCACCCAATTTGGTCGTAAATACAACCATACATTTTGCGTAGTTTTCGGGTCACCGCCCTCCCTCTTGCATCTACTGGGTGACTCATTCCACTTACACCTCCCTATGTCAAGGTCACCGTTTTCGGAAGTCCATCTCATAAGCCATGTCATCCCAAAACTACATTCTAGGAGAGCAGGGCAAAGAATCCTCGCATTGATGTTTTTCTCCTTCAACTTAACTTGTAATTATGGTGCAGAAACTTTCCAACTAGTGGTTTAAAAAGGTAAGCAGCTTAAAAGTGGAGACGAGTCACCCCTCCTGAAATGGTGTTATCGGCGCACAGAAGTGAAGCTCCTGTGATCATTCTACTAACATTACATTAAGGTAGAAGTAAAACATTTCAAAAATGACTTCAGGTTTACTCTTAGCCATCACCCTTGCAACTTTCTCTAACAGCAGCTTAATTCATTCCTCTTATTTTGGAGTCTTCATCCTCAACGCAGAGCGAAGAATGGGCAAATGTTCATTGCACTACCTGTCCCACCATACCTAACTGAAGACCGTAAAACGGTTGCAAAACCGACCACACACAGTGCGCATAACTAATTGGTCCTGGTAGAAAGGTGTCATTATATCCCTTTCTCGAGGCTCTTAGCTCCCTCTGTAATCTAGGGCGCTAAAATTAGTCTTGCTTAGCAGATTGGTAGCTGGCTTAAATTCCGTTTCCTCCAACCGTTTCGAAAACTCACGTGAGTTTGATTAGATTATATTTGGTTTAGACCCACTTTGCATCACTCATAACGTGTTGTTATTGCCCTTTAAGGGTCAATGGAAGCTGTACTTCATGCCAAAATGCGTGTTTTTAGAACTTTCACGGTGGGAGCGTTATTCAGTTTTCCCTTTTCCAGCTCACTCCGATTTCGCATTTGTCTGTTTTAACAGCCAAAGCTTGAGAAGTGCGTTCGTTGCGGTAAGACGGTGTACGCTGTGGAGCGAGTTGAGGCTGGCGGTCAGATCTGGCACAAGGGCTGCTTCCGCTGCGGCCAGTGTGATGTAGTCCTTAAGTGAGGATATCGTCTTAACTTACCCGCTTATTTATCGTCATGCATTATTACATTTTAATGATCAAGTCCTTGTAAACTTGTTTCTTTTAGTCTTAATAGCTATAAGCAAGCTGATCAGCAACTCTACTGTGGCAAACACTATCAGGAGATGGTTTTGGCGAAGAATACACAGACACCTGCCATGTGAAGTCTACGCGATGGAGTCATGCATAGTAATGACCTGAAAAACTAGCAGTTCATCGTTCTCGTTATCTTTAATGTTTCTACATTGTTTCATTTGTGTAAGAATACATAAATTGTTAGTGGATTGTACAATTCTATGAATTGTCAAAGGGAAGTAAAATGTCCAACTGACGTTTTCTTTTCCCAAGGTAATGTCATTGTTAGGAGCAGAATTATTTTCATTTAGGCTTGTTAGGTGTGTAGCCTCATTCTGAGCCCTCCCTACGTGCTTACTTAGAAGGAAGTTTGCTCAGGAAAGTTTTAAGTGACATCGAGACAGATTGTGAGCAGGAATGAGGTAGTGGGACACAAGTAGCGAAGGTATTCTTCCCAATCCAGCGTCCGGCTTTATGTCCTGCCTCTGATTCACAAGGTTCATTTAAGCAATAAACTCTCGAGTAAAACGAGGTGAGACAGTTTCCCTTAGCTGAAGAAGGATAATACAATGTGAATGCAGAATCACTCAGCTAATTAACCAGACACAAGAAGTACGATCACTAAGACTTGACAGTTCGTAGAATACTATGATGGTCTTATCAGTGATCAAGCCAAATTCAGAACATAAACTTAGTGATTCAGGATCAATGCAAGAAAGGAATCCCATCTAATTACAAGCACTTACATGAGGCGATTTAGGCTTTGGGGTAATACGCACATACGCTTATAATTCAAAACAAAGTTGGTTGCAACCGATGGCTTTAAATTTAGGCAGTAATGAGCCCTCTGTATGGAAAACTTGCTTTTAAAACCATTCAAATTCATGCACTTAAATTGGCATAACTTATTGTTTTCACTTTTGTTAAACCAAAAGCGTTATTCTAAACAATTATAAGCGTTACATTGTGAATGGCTGCTGTACTCAACTCCATTTTGTCGAAGTAGTAGTAGTCGTAATTATCCAGAAGCCTTGAAGCCAGGTACACCTTTAAAGAAGCCAATCAGCACCGAGAACACTTTTTGGCATGTTACGCACATTTTTAAAGATTAGCTGGGACGTCAATTTTGGTGTTGGCTGATGGCATCAAGGCATAGTAACAGCTACTACATTCTTGGCGTCGCATTTGTAATAGCCGCACTATGCGTGCAATTTTGGCTATATCATCCTCCCAATTTCAACATTGAGGCTGTGCTCAGTGGTCTGTATCGGCTAGAGGCCTCCTACCGGCCTTTCCCACAGCCGCAACCAGGTCCTCTTGTAATGGTCGGATTTGGGGGTTGTATGGACGCCACTGTCAATGCTCTTACCTTCTTTGAGTCCCTTGGTGCAGCATCCTACACCGTAAAACACTCGCAACGTTCTCAGGGCGCATCGTTTGAATTGAACACTCTGGAGGATGTTATTAATGATTTCTCTCAAATGTTCGCTGCTGGTGCAGCAGCAGAGTAAGTCACTAAGCTTATTGAGTTGTGGTTTTGCTTTCCTAGACGATACGTAAGAAATCAATCATTGTTCGAATTTATGGTCACAAAAGCTATTGCTACCGTGACAAATCCTAATCGTCTACGAGAGACCGCTGAGCGCGGCACCTTGAGCCTGGGTGGCAACGCTCCTGTTATGGCCACAAGATTGGCAAGGGAAGGGGCAGAGGTTACTCTTGTAGCTCGCTTGTCGTCTCGTGAAACCCAAGCTCTGCCTTCGTCAGTTAGAGGTGGGAAAGTAAAGATGAATGTCCCTTTCTTTTCGTTAGATTGCGTGACTTTGGATGCTTTTCCTTTAGTCTTGACGGCGCCGCCTAACTTTGACTTGCCAGAAACTCCGAAAACGGATGTACACCTTGTGCTGGAGTACGACAAGGACGCGGTTTGGTTCAACATCACTGCTCCGCGAGCTAATCGGTTAGGTGCTGTTTTCTAATTTTTACCAAAAGTGCTTTGTTCCTTGTGAGAGCCTAGACGATCCACATACTTATTCCTATGTGTACTGATTGGTGAGGTGTGAAAGCTATCCGACTTCATAGCCAGTCAGGTAACTCCTGCTACCTTATTTTTTAAATCGCATTTACGAAAAGAATATTGCATTTTCCTCTTAGTTATATCTGGTTTTCTGGTAAAAAATCAAACACCATCACAACGTTTTGATGGCAAAAGTTCACAGCCCGAGTACTTTTTGATCACAAATGCTTTTTTGTGGATACTAGTTGCTGGTGTTATTGCCCCTGGCTTTGCACCACTAAGTAATATCCTGGTGATTTGTTATTTTTCCTCTGCTAATTTGAATTTACCCTGCAAGTCTAAACTCTGTCCCCTTGTTTGGGTCTTTGAGTTGGTTGGGCCAATTGAGGTCGACGATTAGGTCTCTTTTATGACTGCTTCTTCCAAGCAGAGGACTTATTCTATCCACGTCCGTTTCCGCGATGAGCTAAAGGGCTTCGCAGTGATTGCTTGTGTGGCAAGAGTTGTTACCTTTGCAGTGTTAGACGCACGGCAGCTGTTTATTTTTTTATCAGCACTACATTTGCATCTGCTGATGAGTGTATCATTTTGCTTTCCATGGCATTTTATAAAATACAGAGATTGGAGAAAAGTGAATCAGTTACATCTGTACGTTTTTCAAGCATATTTAACGTTTGGCAGAAATCTGTTACCGTTCTTCTGGTACCATGACAAGTTTATGGAAGACGAATTGGCTGTATTTATACCCTTGGCCTATTGAAAATGATTTGTTCCAACAAAAAGGATTGAATGCTGTGTTTCACTTCATTTCTAACTTTCGAATCCGTTTTCGAGGTCTTTTCAGCGGTCAATACAATGTGTATGTTCATTTTTAGGCCAGTTTTAATGAGTCCGAGAAGGTCATCATATAGTTTACCCAAAAGTGGATGGCACAGGTAGTAAATTTGAATAATTAGACGGCTCCTGCTTTTCATATACCGAACGGATCTGAGCGAGACCTTCAACTTCCAACCAATCAGTTAAAGGGACGAGGTGGACATCAGACTGACCAATTTACTTTCGAGGCCGCTTGGTCCATGCTCTTTCCCAACTTACTTGCAGGACTAAAATGAGATTGAGAATCCTCTCCCTCCGCAATGTGTAACAACTAGCACTCATCAGGTCATCCTGCGAAGCTCAAATCCTGTGACATTACTAGGCTGTGCTCATAATACTTAAAATTCAACTTTCTGTCATCATCACCGTGGTAACGCAAACCATAGTGTGTGTGTTTGCGAAAATTCTCGAGTCATTAAAGTTAATCAAGCTGATTGACTCCTTTGTGAACCGAATCTTGCTTGTGGCGATAATGTAATGTCGCGCTCACAACCCGACACGCACACTGCACGCGGTGAAAGTAAGTGCTTCTCTATGAATTCTAACAGTGCTGAGGACGTCGTATCATCTTGTCAACGCGTTTGCGTCTTTTGTTTTTTCTTTGTATAGTGCCGAATTTGAATGGTATGTCGAAATTTTCATGTGATGGAGTTGTCGATTGTCGGTCGTTCTCACAATACAAAATGTCAAGGTTGATAGCTGATGTGTTATCCCAACGTGTAACAGCCCACTAAACAATCGTTTGGGTCATAAGGTCGTAGAGTTAAGGATCGTGACATTTTCTTTGGATGAGGATTGCTGCTGCATCTATGTCTAATTCCTTCATGGCGGTGAAGTTTTCACTTCATCCACAGCTCATTACTTAGCCACATCCGTCTTGTCAAACGGTTTACTTATTGATGCCAACTGCCGCTGTTGGTTATGTTTGTGTGTGTGTGTGTGCTGCAACACTACACACCCACGACGCTTGGCTTTAAAATTGGAGGATTATTTGATCTTGCGACCTTCGTTGACTTTATCAGCACCATGGTAGCTGAAGAGCTGAGTTAAATATGGTGTCATGTGCCTACCACTGCCTTGTGGTTTGAGTTGGCAAAGTTTGCCACCCTCCACATTACATGCTAATTGTACTGATGCGGGGAGGGCTATGAACTCGACATTCTAACACGTTGAGTGCTGTCAGGGCTACATGATGGTGTGTCCTGACCTAAGCCAGACAAAACAGATAGAATTCAAAACATGAAGCTATATGCTATGGAGGCGAATTTCTACCTTAGAATCATGTTTGCCCATGTTAAACTCGACTTGACTCTCCCATGAAGGTACATTTTGATTCGGGATGAGGAGAACCCGCGGCTGAGCAGCCTGTGGCCTGGCCTCATGTCGTCCTGGCGCAAGTGGGGCAACCATGGAGGCGGATCGGGAAGGGATGAGTCAATCTTTCCTGACCTTCTCGTAGTGGGTGGCCTGCAGACCATGGATAATGCTGTTATCGCGCCTGGTAAGACGCTCTCACTCCGGTCTACTGAAATGTTAATTAAGTAGCTGTGCTAGTCTTTTTATCTCATTTGTTCCCAAGTCATTCCTAATTGGAGGCGGTAGATGCTTTTAAACTAAAGGGCGTTTAATGTTTCCTCCTTATTCATTGTAATATCTTTTATCCTCGAAAATACATTGGCATGGTATAACGGCATATGCAGATCGCCATGAGTTTTCACAATTTCTTTTAACTGAATGCTCCTGAGAAAGAAATCATTTTGCTGAACCCCTGACAAATTCAAAAGTCAGAACCCTGAAAGGATTTTAGAAGGGACCGGTGACCACATTTTTGCCATCGATTGTCTGGTAAATTTCTCTTCGTCCTCTTAAATTGAAAGAGTGATGATAGTTAAACAAGCAAGCATTTTTACTAAAACTTCCATTGTCAACGTCACTTTGTAGATATCCGTGGGGAGAGAATGGAGGCATTGAAACACTTTCTGGCCGTGGAGACACCTCGTTCTACGTTGATCCACTTTGAGATGGCCTCCTTCGTGGATACCAATTTTGCGGCCAATTTAACTCGCACTCTTCTTCCTTACGTGGACTCGATTGGTGAGTTATGGATTAACATTCCCGAACTTTGTCGACCCTTTTGAGAATGACTAATGACTAATCATAGCGACTACTTGAAACTAATATTTCCCGTTCCCCTCATTGCCACTCTGCATAAGTTGCAATATTGCCTGTGGATACCTCCTTTTCGAGACATTCTTGCTAAATGTCTAACCTGTAACATCTGAACCTCCTTCTGAAACCGCATTTTATTGATGTAGTGCATTGAGAAGAGTCGAGTAATCGTGCACTTCCAAAAAATTAGCGGTAGACGTCGTTACTCACTAAAATGAGTAGTATACACAAGTATTGGGAGCAGTTTGTTATTGACCAATTACAGTGCCGAAAACTGAGCTTAAAACAAAAACGAATAGATAATTAGTTTGAGCGCAAACTGCTAACACTAATCTTGGTCCGTAGCACATAATGTCAGTGTTCAGGAGTTAAAAACATTTATCTGCCAAGCTGGCATTGAGTGAGTGTACACGTTGCACAGTTCCGGAGCACCCTGGTGCAGTTGATCCTGGTGGTTCCTGGAAATGTGAATATTTATATTGCTTTGCGTAGCTCACGCACTTTGGGAGTCGAGTCTTATTTGCTACCCAAGCTAATTCAGAGGCAGGAGAGGGGTATCTACCACAATAGCTGAGATGAATTATTTCCTTGACTTCTAAAGACTCAATTTTTCTTTAAAACAGCAGTTACGCAAGACCCGGAAGGCGTACTTGACTTTGGTGGAGGCAAAATCATAAGTATATCGCAGGAACATTCCTGCAATTGTGTCCATTCAATCCGTTAAAACGCCACAAAATGCCTCCGTCACAAGCTACTAATGAAATAATTAAGTAGTATGTCACTGATAAGGTAGCAAATCTATTGGTTCGCAATGACAAAGTCACAACCAACGCGGAAGTCATTAATACTGGTCTATCTTCGAAATTCGTTTCACAGTAGATCTAGTTTGTCAAATGCTGTCGAATCTGATGACTCATGGCTACGGTTATGCATACCACCATCCAATCAGTTGTACATCTTTCCCCCAGGTCTGAATGAGCAGGAGCTGCCAAATCTTCGCAGCCTCCTCTCAGAGGGTCGAGTGGTCTCTCAAGCAAGCGCGTCAACACCTCGTGTTGCAGTGATGTTGGATGAGATGCGAGAAATCTGGAGCATACTTGCCCCTTCCACTCGCCTACCTCGAGTGGGAGTGGGTTTGCGTCGACTCTCTCGGCTTCACCTACACACTCTGGGTTACCAGATTGTCATGGTGCGACGGCCTGCTGCCCCCAAGAATATTGACACCACCGCCACGAACAGGGACTTTGAATTCAACCAAAGAGCCATAGAACTAGGTTTTGCGTGGCCCTTTGCTAGGGCTGCTGCGGCAAAGGTTGGCAAATAGTCTTTGAAGAAAGGTGGCTCCCTAGGTGTATGGGTGCCTAATTCACTGAATTAAGATAAAATTTACGAAATTAAAATTTCTCGCTTATTAGCGAATCTATTCTGCTTCCTTCCCTGTTACAGGCCAGTCTGATCGCACACCGTCACACCTGCGCTACAGCCTCAATTGATCCTGAGTTGACTCGCCTACTGATGGACGACAGTTTCGCAGTGACGGCAGACCCAGTCAGGTGGCCCTCGACATTGCGTGACGGTGTTGTACCACGGATTCGATTTGATTCCTCTGATCCCGTCTCTTGCTGGTTTGAGGCGGAGCCCACAGCATCAGTGGAGGGTGAAGGCAGCAGACCTCCTGGAGGCGACCCATCAACGCGAGTAGAGATCTGTATTGCTCCGGTACCCGTTTGCCGCCGAGTAACACGCACCGTTGGTGGTGGTGATAACATCTCTGCGGCGGCGTTGAGGATCCAATTAGTGGAACGGAAACGCCGTTCTGGGTGACTTTAGCCTCAAAATCGCTATCTATACCATTCCCCTTTCTATTAGCGTGTGTTTGTGTGCCTTGTACAGTTTTTTGCGGTAAATGATGCTGTGATTTGTGGTTCTTATAACCAAGGAAGGTAAAACCTTCTTTCGGAGTCATGCATCTACGGTGTTACGCTTAAAAACCAACCATTTTCAAGGAATCCACGACTACAACAAAGCCAATTTAGACGTATGAATGTAGTCTGACAAAGTGGCAAGAAAAGCCTGAACTAGATTTCAAGGAGGCGATGGCTAGGCCAATTGCGCGCTACCATCAGTGGCCGGCAGAGAACAATCGAGGTGCCATCAATTAATCTGCCACGGAACCACAGTGTCCACTGCACAAAGACGCGCAACGAAGGCTTAAAAGAAGGAGAGGCAAACTGTTCCAAATCCGGGACTAAAGTGTGACCCACTTTGACGTAACAAAAGATTTAGTTGAAATGCAACGTTTTTACCCAGTTTTCAGTTGTTATGGCTTATTGCTGGCACGGGCAAGTTTAAACGAGGAAACAATTCTCATTGATGGTCAAAGTGCTTTTGCTCTTTCAGGAGTGTAAAAGATGAATTTCACAGGGTGAAGGGCGAGTGGAAGAGAGCCCAAGGCCCACCACGATCAATGTTGTTGAATTGTTCAGGCATCACACCACCCGTGTCACATGATGCTGAATCTTCCACTCGAAATTTGAGACCTCAACGCCTATCCTCGGTACTAGCGACTAGCACTTCTCACCTCTCAGTAATGGTGAATTCTCTTGCCTATGATGCGCCGCCATTCGGTAATGCAGCACGGGAGTCGAATCCTTCAAGCACTTGGCCTTGGTACATGCTCTAGCAGCTATTGCAGGTTACACCTTCCCCAGACTAGCAGGGACCCGCTACTCCAGCCTTAAAGTCCACTCGCCTGTCCCACATTCAATCAGGTAACAGGTGATGGATTCGAGGCAGGGGTTAAAAGTAGGAAGCGGAGCCTAGTTGACGATAACGAGAGATACTGAGTTGGGTGATTTGTAGGCGTTCACATATGAACAAGTGAGAGAGCATCGAATTGCGTCTTCCCGATCATACGAAACAAGAGGTGAATCAATCATTTTGTAGTTGTTAAATACCAGGTGTTTGGAAATTGGCCTCAAAAATAGTTGAGAATTGGACACTCCCAGCATCACTCGTGAGTTATCAATCTCTGCTTCTGCAGCAGCCGACTTCGAAGGGCTCGCACACAATGGAGGACCAAAATGCCTCCCAGAAGAACGTAAAGTCTGCAATGCCCGAAGTCTGGCAGCTTCGAACATTGACGTGGAAGTTGCTTACTTCCTCTGCCCAGTTTGAGCAAGCCCTCACAACTCCGTGTCAAACATTGAACCCAAATGACTTTGACGGGCACAAAACAATCCCTACAAGGTTAGTCCAAAAGGCGTTTAGAGATGTCAGTTTCGCGTGTGTGGTTAAGATATCAAACTTTCGAAGTGAGCCAAGTGGGAGACTAGTGGAGGGCAAATGATAGCTACGGCTACGCCCCACCAACAATCTCTAAGTTTTGTAGAACCTACTCTGTTAGATAGTGAGTGTGAGAGCCAAAAGGCAAACCCTTTTATAGCTCAACAGAGGGAGGTTATAGTTCGTCTTAAGCAAAAATTCCCGTCTCTCGTGTTCCAACCCGAAAATCCCCTAGCAAATCCACTCGCCATATCTTTCTGTCCACTGGCAATAAATTCACCCAACCGTGCATGACAGACCATGCCCTGAAAAAAGCAAAAAACGATTCCGATGGCACGAAAATATGTCATATTTAAACCATGTGGCGTTGAGGATCAGCGTTAACCCTCTAATTGATCAACGATCGGGGAATAAGCAAACCATACTAAGTGGTAGTCATTCGAGTCGTGTGAATTTCGCTAACTTGAGCAAAATGAGCAATATTATACAACCGTGAAACAGTTTTGCTGACTGTAATAACTGGGATGGAAATTAGCCTGGACGACATCCATGCCACACGAAATTTAGTAGCAAAGGGCTTCCTCCCTTAACCAATCCTCTTTCAAGTAGCTGATGAGAAACCTTAAAGGGTTTAAACTACGGAGGTAATGTTAAACCATACCAACCGCAAGATTAACTTCCAGCTAATCCATTTAAAAAAAATATGACCGAGACAAAGACCAAGTCACCCCAGTGGGCGAGGAGAGGGGAGAGATTAGGGCCGAGGGGGAAAAAACACGACTACAAAAGAGAAAAAACAAGAGCGAACGCAAGCACTCACGTGGGTACATTTTGAGAAAGAGTTGAAGTGGAAAAGCGGAAAACTTTGCAGTAAAGACCCGTGTGATTGATACCGTTCTCTTAAGCATACAAAATATCATAGTGTCCAGGTCGATAGAGCAGCACAACTGGCGCGGCAACGCGTTCACCCGCACTCGCATTCTCCCGACCAGGGAATTCAAGGTTATTTAATTCACCGGACTGTTGGCAGTTTTCAATCTTAATTGGTACATCCATGGCCAGAGCCAGTGCAGCTACATGGACATTGTCGCATTCTAAGCCCATTGGCTCGACCTCCTGGAAAAAGTGAGCGCAGAATGGCATAGGAGATGAATGACTTAATGCAGGAAAGTGTAGATAAGGAAAAGGTACATCGGCATAGGAAGATGAAGCAGCGGTCTATTAAGTGAATGATCTCGGAAGATTTGAGGAAGGAAAGTGATGAGATGATGCTGACAAGTGAATAGATAATTAGTGAACGAACAGACGAATGATCGAGTGTCGCTTAGCGAGAGAAATGCAAAAGCCAAAAAGGAAAACGCGTAGAGATGAGCAACCAAGAGGGAGGATTTGTGGGATGAATGACAGACTGGAAAGCAAATGGAACGATGAAGGGATAAGTGAATAAACTGAGTCAAAATGCGCGTAGAAAAGCAAAGGAATTAAGGGATGAGCGAATGGATAGGAATAGGGATGGAGTGACAAAGATAAATGTACTAAAATAAGGATGAAAACATACCGTTTCACAGAACCTGCGAACCGTTTTATTATCTGGGATGAAGTTGGAATAGAATGATTCATTGCGCTGCATGTAGCTAGATACGGAGAGTCTAAGATAGACACGATGATTTGCATAGTGGGAAAGACTAACCTAAGAAAGACAACGTAGTAATCGGAGTAGGATTGGTTGTTGAATAGATCCTCCAACTCCGACAGCGGACTGTCTTGAAGCACCAGCTTCTCAACCATTCCAGTGAACTGGATCGGGGTGAGAATATGAGTAAAGAAGAGCCCACCTGTTCATGAAAATCCTCTACCGTAAATTCAGTGTAGCCAACGGAAATAAGAAACTCCTTACATTCATCACAGAAACGAATAAATCTAAATTGACAAAGGTAGATGGGGATAGCAATCCCACTTTTTGGCTTCCTCTTTCCTCTTGCCCTGCATCAGATACTCCATATAGGCGAAACCAAATGCACGATAGAAGCAATTCCCATCGCGACGCAACCGGCGTATTCTATTATATCGCTTTTTTAGAAGCTAGTTAAAAAGAAAGCAGCTGAAATCATATTACAAAAGGACACGCTAAATGTTCAGCTGTTACACACCCACCTCCAACTTCTCAAGGTACACACTATGTCCATTAAAGTCTTCTGACAGCGTAGACAAGGGTAAAGGTTCGCTAACCAGGGGTCCGCTTTCTTTGATCTATGAAGTTTGCCAAAGTGACTAGACTGAGACTAAACAACTCACCGCCTTTTCTATTTCCTCTTGTTGACTTTGGAGAGCTTCAAAACAATCAAGAGAGGAAGAAGTTGATGGACCTGGAACCTGAACTTCATCTGACGGCTCTGCTCTGACTAAAAGCGGCATGTTATGGTAGTAGTCGGCAAACCCGTATGCTCCATATGACGAGCGGGCTTGAGGATTTATAAGCTATGCGCAGGCTAAGTTGGCGAGATTTAATCATGCAAGGCATGTCAAGCGCAAACATAAAGCATCAATAAAGGACGGAATCAACGAAAAGTTAGGGCGTTATTTTGATCCTAGCGAGATTTCATTCAAGCGAAGTCCGCAGATAAATTAAAAACTAAATTCTCTTCTTTAATGTTATAACAGTCAAAGATATCACAACAATAGTACACATAAATGAAACTACTGACCAGTTTTAATATACAAAGGATCAATTACACCAATTTTACTAAAAATCTTGTTCAGTCTAATTAATCTGTCGAAGCCCTTTTGGCCCAAAAGGTCATTCATGTACTCGATTCGTCGTGTTTTTGATGTCCCTCGACTGTTTGCTCTGCGTCCCGCAGTGCTTCCATACTTCAAGTTTGCACAACTATCTGCGGTTCGGGAACCGGTTGATGTAATGTATGTTAGTTATAATAACAGTCTCAGGGTGAGGAAGTCGATGAGCCTGATATTCTTGTCAAAAAACTGGAACTTGAAGTCAAAGGTCATGAACCTGCGGTGCTAGAGAGCTACGATTCATTTGTTCGTACAGTTTGCGGCCATTTCGATCTTCAGTGCAAAGTGTGAGAGAGCTAGTTTATGAGTGCAAATGGCATGTTTATTTGTTTTGTCCTTGGTTTTGCAGTAATCTCGCCTTCATCGTTGGATCTAACGTACCTCATATGATTTCCCATAACTTCGTCGTGCATTGCTTAAGCCCTTGTTGATTAAGTATATTGACCGGTGACTCCATTGCGTTTGATCCTCCTTTATCATTGTTCTTTATCGTTAATTATGTCCCTGGCAATTGTTTATGTAATGCGCGGATTGTGTCATATTCGGCATTTTTCCTCATTTGCAATAGAGTAACACGCAACTCGCCAATATTCGACCGTCTTTCCTTGAACAAATCTCCCTTCATTCACAAGAAACACCAACGACAATATGAGTTCCGAACATATGTTAAAACTTTCACGGTTTGTAGTAACTTCTAATCTTGGTGGAATTACTGAGTCACTCTTATTGTTTATTTGCTTCCTTTTTTTGTTTCCATAGATCCCTCATTTGACGGGATCTACAGCCAATGTCTTCCTTGAGTACATCCAACGGAACCTCCCTGCTGGTGTTCACATGACTGTTAACCAAGTAACTTAGATTCCTTTTACTTCAAAGCTTAAAACATCTTACTACAATTTCACTTTCTCTTTTCCCGTTTTAGCATCGTGTAGAGGCACTGCCTGAGGCACTTCGCTCTTCTACTGAAAGTTGTAAACATGTGGAATGATTTTTGTGAATATATGACTTTGAAGCTGAATCTGAATCTTAATTCGAAAAGTCCCCACGGAAGTGTACACTGATTTCCCCTTCTCTCTCCACGGACCTTTGAATTCGTTGTGAGGCTGGCCATTCGCTGGGCCTCCCTTTGTGCTGATCACAAGGGTGTTTTTGGTCAAGACTGCAAGACAACGGTCGAAGTTGTGGTTGTAACGAGTTTGACGGCTCATTTTTTCGCATAGGTTAAAGGCTCCTTTCTTCTAAATTAGTTTCAGCAGTTTGCAAGTGGAAGATTCAAGGTTAGACTGCGGTGATGAGCAACCATCAACGCGACTAAGCTGGTTTTGTTAGCCATCGTAGTAACTCATTAGCGAGCCAGTAAAAGATAATTTGATGGTTCGGAGGCTCTCCTCAAATCAGAGGCAATGTATCTCAGGATGGGGCGTGACCCATGGGCGTTGGCATAGCCCCTCATAGGACTCCTGGAAGTGAATACTGGCTGCCCTCAGTTTACCTGACATCTCCCATTGTCTCAGATTACCAGACAGTTCTGTGAACACCCAAGATGGCTCCGTGGCCCTTCTCATTCCTGACGGCTTCTAATCAAGAATAGGTAGAACCAGAGATGGTGTCATCGACACAATGGAAATGACTCCGATTGGAACAACTAAGCGATTGGATAAACCTTATTGTCGACGAAGTTAACACCATCTTATCAGTATCCATAAGTTAAACTCGTGACTGACAAAAAAATCTTCAGTGTGTCGGACAACCTATGCCTCGCATTAAGTAAGCGTAAGACCGATGAAACTTGCCGATTAAACGCTGCCTTCTAAGGTGTCATCGTTGAAAATGCAATGCCTATGGCCTTCCAACAAATTGCATAAACTATTCGACCAAATGGAGCAGTGAATTCCCGAAATTAAAAGGGAAGGACAGAACACGGTCCACAGTGTATGTATGTAATAAACTAGACTCATGAAAACGCAGAATAGAGATAACAGGTAGCACATTTTTTGGGGATCGGTAGGGGAGTACGTGTGCATTAAGGGAAAAGTAGATAGCCACCATCATCCTTATGATCACCATCATCAAAAAAGTGAGCAGAAACAAACTCAGAGTTTCTACCGAGATCCCGTGGTGGCCAGTTGGATCAGCTCCTGGGCGTCAATCTCGCCAAACATTCCTACAGCGATTACAAGAAAAGTACAGCCCACAGTAAGGCAGGCCGCGGGAGAGATGAGAGAGTATAAGAGAAAATAGAGCAACCCACCCACTACATCAAGGAACTCATCCACCGACTCGATAGGCGAGAGATCATTTTCAAAGAAACTCAGCAATTCGGGTGTTGCTGCAAGTAGCTGCTCGTCCGAACTACGAATGTACTTCGACACAGCATCCGGCCACCAACGACCGCATGACCTCTGTTGGACTGGCGCCTTGACGCTCTGAAGTGGGGAACGAGTTATACCTAACGTTCGTGTCAAGACAGATGAATGACAAAGCGAACAAGCACCTTGAAGAAGTATTCGTAGAAGGCCTGAATGAGGCCAAAGAAAAGGAGGTAGGGCTTGTAGACGGTAAAGGCAGGGTGTTCTGCGAAACCAGTTCCGTCAGCTGCTCGAGCGTGCGCAAGAGCCATAAGGTGACGTAGCAGAGAGACCCGGTGCTGATTCCACTTCTCCCGTGGCAGCAAGTGGAGTGCAACCACTGCGCTGTACAGTGGACCGGTCAGCTCCCAGCACGCACTGCTCCAACTGGGACAAAGGAGAGAATCGAAACATTTAATACCCTTGTAGTAACTAGAAACTGGTATGATGAGGGACCTTTGGAAATGCATTTATTTCAGGAACATGGTCGGGGGTTTCGAACCACCTAGTCAAAAGCAGTACTTACTGGGATTCAGGTTTTTCTAGCACTCCCATTAAGATGGATTCCTGTGCCTCCATCGACTGTTCTTTCTTCATCTGGAAGAAGGCCAACTGTACGAAGTGAGAGAAATAGAGCAGTGATAAAACTCTCCAAGGAGGCAAAGGAAAAGGGATTGAAAGCAGATGACTTGCCTGCATAAGGTGGGGAATGAGGTTAAGGTTACTTTCCGCTGCCCCACCTCCCGTCTCGCCGTGGAAGGAGCGTTGGTGTGCGAAACGCAGCAGCAACAACTTGATGTCGTGCACGACCAGCTGCGTTGAGACAGGGAGGGAGACCAGCATCTGTAAAAGGCACAAAACACAATTGATTGATAGACAAACAGAGCTTTCCCTCGCCCATTTGCCAACATTCAGGGACGCACATTTACACAGGTTGCGTAGGTGGAAACTCGTCTAGCGTAGAGATCATCCATGCTCTCATTGCTACCCTCCTCTCCTCCACCTCGCCCTGTCTCCGCTTTTTCGTCTTTCTTGTCATCCGATATGGCGACATCGGGCCCAACCTCGTTCATGAGGACGGGCAGAAAGCAATTGCACCGGGCATCTCGATTGTGCCGGGTAGCCACACTCCACTCATTCTGATTTGACGCCTGTACCGCCTTTGAGTGGCACTCGAAGTGAACCACTACGAAACTGGAAACAGTTGTGTATCCTTCCGAGTCGGAGTTGTTATCGGCAGATGACGATACTACCTGAGTGGAAATCACGGAGGCCGTAGATGTAGAGCCAACATCTACCAGTGACTCCTCTAGTTTGCAACGTCGAATGAAGACGTAGATGGCCAACTCTTCGCGCGGCGATGAACGTGGACCCTCGTGACAGATGGCGCATTGAAGACCCGTCTCCTCCAATACTTGGGCTGCCATTTCCGCCAATTTGCTCGCTGTTGTCATGGCCACCTGTATGGTGGAAGAAAAGGTCATTGGTTTAGTGCCATGTGATAGCGAATTGAAATCGAGATGAGTGTGATACCACTAACCTGTCCCTTCTCATTGACCTTCATGTTAAGCGAGAGGAGATACTTCTCTCTACATTCCCTCGCATTGCGTCGATGACGCTGTTCTGAAAGGGTTCGCAATTCCCGTACTGTGGCCACCACCTCCGAAGTTGTGGTGAGATCGGCAGTGGAGGCGGGGATGAGACTATCTTCACTACCACCAGCAGCAACCCACTCATTGAGTAGATCTTCGCTCAACAGACCCACACGGCCAACAGATTTAGAGTCCTCCAATTTGTGCAGAAAGGCTAGCAGTTGCCGCGTAGTGTGACCTTCAGGAGCACCTGGAAAGGGTGGAGGGGGAGGATCCTCCTCTGGGTTGGACACTGTCCACACACAGCCGCGAAGCAGTTGCAGCACAAAGGGCAGAGTGTCGTCGGAAAGGAAAACGGACAAAGCGGGATTCTTGGTACTGAAAGGGAGAAAGTAAGGGTGGGTTGAGCTACCAATAATCCAAAAGATTTCGGCAGAACTTGAAGGGCTTCAGACAGATAATGATTAAACTTGAGGTAAGATCAGTCCACCACAATTCGTAAGTACTACAGGTGAAAATAAAACCAAAAATATTCAGTGAAAGAACCGTACATAAATGCTTTTCACATAAGTTGTTGGAAAAATTGTTAATCCCTACATCCACTTACTCCAAAGTGCTCTCTTCTGACTGATCCAACACCTCCAACGGAATAATTCTCCACAGGTAGGTCACACACAACTCTAGTAGAGCAAGATCACTGACCACTCGAGCACGTAGACGCCGACCATGCAAAGTATTGAAAGGAATGGCGGTTATGAGGGCGCAACAACACTGCAGCAGGTTTGTGTTAGTGGTGGTTCTTGGTTTATCTTCTGAGTCTTGAGGTGACGTCAGTAGCGGCTCAACGACATGTTGGCGGAGAAAATCGACAATGGCAGTCATGCGAGGCTCCGCACCGAATGCCAAAAGGCCCGGCAACTTTGCTACACCGGACTGTACTACCTCAAGGTCTGGATGGAGAGCGAGGCATGACAGGAGGCGCGACAAACCAAGAGAGTCGGCGTCAGAGGATGTGGTAGTTGTACTGTGAAGGAGGGTAGTCAACACACCCACGAGGCGAGAGGTCACCTGGTCGTGAAAGTCGCTCGTTGATTGATGCATGACCTGCAGACAGGCATATAGGGCGTCCATGAGGATGGGAATCGCGCTAAAGAGGAAAGAAGAATATGTGTTAAAAGGTACTCATAAAACGTTCTCGAAAATGCGAACGAAACAAATAACTTAACCATCAAAGGCGAGAACAGACGAGAAAAGCACTCACCGGTACTGCGGATCCACGAGACAGGCTTGACATTGCGGTACCTTAAGACAGTACTCCAGCAGATGGACACTGACATGGAGAAGATCGCGACACTTCAAAGCGTCTTTCACTTCGTCTAAACGGTTGAGAATGACCGCTAGGCCCTGCGGATACTCCGCAAGTATGGCCAGTCGGGAGTACTCCTCCTCGGGGATAGCAGGATGAGGTAGGCGGGAGATGTAAGGCAAATTATCTGCCTCCAGTCCCGGAATTCTGTAGATCAACTCCATCGCCTTATTCGCCTAATGTGAATTAAGAAAACAGGTCGTTTTGATCAGCAGCAGTCGCTAGTCAAGATAGTCCGACAACTAATAAGACTTACATTATTGGGATTTTGGAGCCAGAGGTACTTGTAGACATCCTCCAGTAGTAACTGAGGCATGAGGATAGCATTCTCGCAGACCACTTCCAATCGCATGTCTGTGGTCAGATTGTTCTCCGCACAGATGTAATTGATCACATCAGAGATTGTGGGACCAAAACCGCGAGTGTTTGACCTTGACAGAAAGAATAGCGGATTATTTTAGCCCAGAGAATGAGCATGAAAGAGACCAATGCCGAACATCGATGGATGGATAAGTGTCTGACAATAAATTAACCAATCCTAAAGGAAACTAATTTGTCAAAAAGCAGTAACCAGTAGAGTTAATAGATAGCCCAGGAAGTACGAGCTTAATGGAACATTTAACGATAGTGATAGTCAAAGGTCGGACTGAGTGTTACAACAAATGACGAAAGTATCCGACTCACATAACCACCTCACGCACACGCCTCACGAAGAGATATTCTTCTTGATCTCGCCACACAGAGATTCGAACTGGAAAGGGTGCAACATCCGTAGGGAGGGGGCAAGCGCAGGCACAAATGTGTTTCAGCAGGAAGACGGCAGAGTTTTGGTCATCCGTTTGCATGGGACATTGGACAAGGTAGTCCATGGTGATCTACAAAACAGATAAAATAGCGAAGAGATGAGAGAAAAGGAAAAAAAGCCAGTGCCGGAGGCAAGAGGGTAAATCACTCACACGAATGAGGTCAGGAGCGCGTGCCGAGGCGTTCTGCATAAGCTGTTGCAATAACTCCTTAAAGAGAAGTTCTGCCTTAACAGTGTAGGCGGTGCGCTGATAGATCAGAGACTGCAGACTGACAATGGCGTGGAGGAGGTAGGAGTAGAGTCGATCTTGGTGTTCTAGTGCCAGACCGTTCTGGCCAAGAGAAAATGAGAGACAAGTTAACGATAATAAAGTGAATCGAGCGAGGAAATTACCGATTAGAGGGTGGAAGCATTCAAACGAATAGCAAATCACGACAGACACTAGTGACCAGATACTTTCCACGTCCCTAATGTATTTATATGTAGATATTGTAGCGTATTCCAGACATGACAGGTGAAGACTAACCAGAGGCTGGAGGATGGCCAAAAGGTCCGCAATGTGCATCAAAGTATAGCCGGGATTGGCACTGGGTGCAGCACTGCTCCCACTGATTGGAGAAAGTTGGGGAGGGAGGCAGTCGGTCCAATTGCGCAGTGGCGGTAGCGACGGCCTGTCACCATCTCCCACGCCCTCAATAGAGGAGAGAGTAGTCAGAGTTCGTTCTAGCAGCGTCCCCACATGGTCTGTGTGTGCAAGGAAAAACAGGCTCCTAGAAGCACTAAAATAATATTTAACCAGAAGTCAAGCCCATTAACGTACGTAATAGCTTTCCTTTATACAGTAACAACGGACGCATAGGAAGGGGCGTCATCGATCCCTCCCCATTTATCGGTGCAGTTGTAGTCGCAGCCGTAGCAGTAGTGTTCTGTGGCGCGAAAGCAGAGCAGCTACGTTGAGTCCGCTGCATCATACCCGCCCCTTTCATAGTGCTACCTGAGGTCAGATCCCACATGAGCATCACCAGTGGATTGACACGTAATGATTCGTCAGTCAGACCCGAGCCCCGATTAGCGCGTACCAAGTGATCAAGGTGGGGCACGCATTGTGAAGCTAGATAACAGAGGCATTCAGCCGAGCGGTTTGACGAGGTGTTTGAGGTATCAAGGCAGAGTTTGGTCAAGAGACTGAGACCAGAATCCTGATGTGACATATATTGACGCGAAGCGAAAGAATGAAAGAGGATGGGCGTCAACCAGCTACCAGGACTGACGACTGACTCGTGATGGCCAAGAAGGGGAGGAAGTTTGGTTTGCGCCGTTTTGCGTCGCCAGCGGAGGGCAAAGCGAGCGCTAAGAGTGAGTTCGCGAGTGGCGGTGGAAGCAATGTGTTTCCTCACGCGTTTTTCAATCTTTGCCATCTCAGCTGCCAATTGATAATGCTGTCTCCAAATCTAAAAAAAACATGAACAAAATAACGCGCGATAACTAGAGCAGAGCAACAGATGCAATGCCTTAGATAATATACAAATAAATATCTGGTTGGAAAGTGGGAAAAAATCTGGCCTTTTACCATGAAGGATGCAGCCGCATCTCCACGCATCCAAGCCTCAAAATTGACCCTAGGGAGGCGAAAGCTAGCGGCCTCCCTTTCCCACCACCAATTCTTTAAGGTATCAGGGAGGACAAAGAGGTCACTGAGGAATTGAACACACACAACGAGGATAAACTCCGTTACTGCAATGGGAGGCGCTACCGATCCTAACTCTCCATTTCTCAGTCTTTCCTGATGTACCCGAGTCAGGTCAAGGAGAAGGCGGAAAATAGTGCGCAAACGCGCCTCCCGGCAAGAGTAATCAGTATCCACACCACCTACAGATGAAGGAATAAGGATTCCAAGTCCTTCTTAAACTTATTCAAGTAAAGGCTTCGAAACCCTGAGCAAATAAACAAGAGCCATCACTTTTCAAAAGCGCAATCTTACAAGGAGGTGTTGTTGAGACAATGGACTTAACGCTCCTCTCCAATGATAAAACATTGAAGTAGGTAGAACGTTCGAAGTCGAACATCACTTTTTCGCTCCCTGACATAGCCAATAGGGGCTCAACTATGTTATCGCCAAGATGGTTAATCTAGAAAGGGAAAGAAAGAGCGTAGAGCACACAGAGGCTGAAAAATTGCAAGCCTGTGGTCAGAAGAGGACCAACTAGACCTCACCAATGCTATTGAGTTTGAAGTAATGTGATTCAAAAATCCGACCAGTCTCATTTGCGTGACAGGGCTAAGACTGTATGCCAGCGGTAGACCCTTACTAATACACTCCTTTCGAGCCTCCAAAGAGAAGATAGAGGGTGGGAAAGTGCTAGCCATGTTGATAATCAGACAGATAGCAGCTTCTACACAGCGGAGACATCGATCATCACCGCCGTTGCTGTTAATGCCAATGGCAATGGGAGGGTCGGAGCCAGTGACTTCCATCGAGTTAGCAGCACATCGACCGTCATAGATGGAAACCGCCTGACGCAACGCCCATAGTCGGCAGACCAGTGGAAAAGCTGCTTGTTGCACACGTTCTGCTTCATATACGCTTTTGAGAACATGATCCCTGGGCCAGAATAAAGGTGCTAAGATTTCCGGAGTTTGCAATGGTGGGAGGCGATCCACAGCAACAGATTCGAAGAGGTGTTTTCGAGTGAGTCCCAAAGATGCCAGTTGAGTATTCAACTCCTCTGTCAGCCTTACGATCTGTGAGAGTGCCACTCGGCGATCCTCATCATCACGCAAACGACTCACATGGAAGAAATTGGGTCGCGCCAGCATGAAAAAGTTCATAAAGTTATAATTGGAGGACCCGCACTTAGTGCATAGGAAGACTTCCTCATCACTGAGATTGATGAATAAGCATCGAGAGCACTGATTCCCATTCTGCTTGCAGTTCTGGCACGTTGAGCCCTGGAGAATGGTAGCATTGCAACGACAACAGTGCCGCCGTCTATTACGCTTCTCTCCCCCACCCTCAGCGTCTCCATCTCCTCCCTCACCCTCCTCGGATCCGTGAAATGCGGCGTAGTGAAAGATAAGACTATTGGCAGTGAGTGGAAGACCCTCAGAGAGTCGAACTTCCACAGTACTGGAGGCATCAGGCGGAGGATCTTGTGTAACGGGTAAAACAATGTCCGTCTCAGCGGCGAGATGAACCATCACAATGTATTTAGTGGGAGGAATGTCAACTTGAACTAATCTGCGCCATAGATGCCGCGCTTGCATGAGACGAGAGGGTGGACACTCGAAAGCGTCAGAGGTAAAGATGTTAAGGGTGCGAACGTGGCGCAAACCAGGACCAGGAATCATGAAACGCACACCAATGCTAGCGATCTCCCAAGTGTCGAGGAGGGAGAATATGTGTACGTTGGGAGATACCCACGTCGGTGGTTCCAAATCAATTACTGGAGGAACGGCTGTAGGAGTGGATGTGGGCTGAATAAGCGCGGTGGTGCCAACCGGAGTGCTGGTAGCGGCTGCGGATGCAGCAGCCTGAGCATAAGTCACCACGTGGGAAGTATTTGTAAGTCTACTCTCTGAACTGTAAGTGGGCATAGGATAGACGCTAGTAAAAGCTGTAGCGCTTCCTGCGCCCCCACTTGTACTACCCTGGGCACCACCACCAGTGGAAGAGGTAGTCGATGTGTTTCCGCGTCTTCTGGAGGGTGTGGAGGAGTTCCATTGGAAATAGACGTAAGGGAGAGAGGATAGTACAGGGTGATTGCAAAGCAAACAAGGCTCAGAGTCGAAGGGACAACCAACTAGATTAGAGACGATTATGCCTGGCATGTAGGCGGGTATAGCAGTAGAAATGAAATTGGGTGGCAAGTGTAGTCCGGGGAGTGGCGGATCATCTGCATGGCGCGTGGCACTGGTTGCAATACCGGAAACACTGTGACCTCTCTGCCAGAGAAAGAAAAAAAGAAAAGTTAGGTGATGATGATAGTCGAAATGAGATGGCAGGCAGAACGTACAAGAACGTCCTTATAGATATCGCGCAGCGGGTGCTCTGCGATCGCGTTGAGTTGGGAGAGAAGAAGGTTCATAAGTCGTTCACAGAAAGGCGGAGTACCTGACCACTTTGGATGGCGTTTGAAAAGGAAGGAGGAGAGAAGAACGAATTCGTCACCATAGAGTGCATAACTGGGCAGCTCCGACCACAGCTTAGGCAGATGCTGCAGTAGAAGTGTGGAGAACGAGTCATCTTCGCTGTACCTAAAATGGAAAAGAAATGAAGTGGAATGTCAATGGAAAAGGATTAAGAGCTTATATATACACCACCGTAATTAATGGTAGTGAAAATCCAAATCAGACTACCTAAGAAGGTAGCTGCAGTGGATAAGGTGGCTCACCTAACAAGAGCAGCCATGATGAGGGAGGCAGTGCAACGAATTCGCTGATCCGCACGGCAACAGACGTTCCCTCGGACGAAGTTGAGGAGGAAGGTAGAAGGGTTTTTGATTCTATCCTCACCATCCATTGCAAGGAGCAGCCGACCCACCTTAACAACCAATTTGTTGGCGTAGCTGGTGGTGGCAGAGCATCCACTTGTATTGCCTCCCACTGTTTTTGTAGACGGTGACGAAAGCGCACCGCCAAAAGTAGCCTGAAAAATGGTATGCACATTACAAGCAAAATAACATCGTTTTCCAAAAAATTTCGAAGACAGTAAACATATAGGGTGAAGTGATAGCGTATTGTTCATAAACAACCCAATACCACTAAAATTAATGTTCGATAATTTTCCTTCAAAAGAATGGCGGAGTTGCAAAAAAGAAAAACAAATTCAAAGATGGAATACCATGCCCAATTTGGCCTGTTGGGCGTCGGGAAGAATCGCCACAAGGACTAGGGTCAAGAGACCAAGGGCTAAGATATCGCGAACACGAAGACTCGCCTTCAGCATGAAGATCAGATCATCTAAACAGAATTTGATACAAGAAATTAGGAATTGGAAATGCAAGGAGAGGAGAGGTGGAGAGGGGAGGAAGAGTTAAGACCCACTTACCCAGTTTCCTTAAACAAAGACGTTGCCATGAGGAACGGTCAGATAGTGCGACATCAAGGCATGTGTTGATACAGTTAAGCTGGTAGAGCAAGGAAAAGAATGATGATCGGGTGATGGGTTAGCTAGAAGAAAGAGGCAAGACGTACCATGAGACACTCGCTAGGATAAGAGAGGGACAGCGGGTAGAAGGATGAAGGAGAAGCGGCATCGGCGTTGCCCACCTGCTCTAAGCTCATTTCGTACACACCACGCATTCGAATAAGCGATTGACTCAGAAGATGGATGTCTTTCAACTGACGATAATGTTTATGTCCCACCAGGAAGACCAGCAGCTACGAAGAGGAAAAGCGTGTGACCATGGGATTTTAAAATATCGAAAGCGAATTCCTAGGAGATGCTGGAACCTTTAAAAAGTCCAAAACAGCAGCTTGACAAAAGAACTAATGGGAATATGAATAACACTAAAAGAAAAGCTTACTGAACGCATAAGTCCCACCAATCGAGTAATGATAGGCACGCTTGAGCTCATTTTCGAAGGAGAAGACGCTGCTGCTGTTGTAGATACTGACTCGGTAAAAGAGGATGACTCAGAAGTGAGAGACTGCAATAGGTTGTACACCAACGCGCACCACCTCTTTTTCAGCTCTTCGTGTTCACCATCAATTTCCTTCCTTGATTCTCCAGCACGAACACAAGTAAAGAGGGAGATGGCTAGTCGAACAGCGGCCTCAGTAAGTTGGAGATCGAAGTCTACGTGAAGCGGAGCGTGTAGGTGAACTAAAGAAGCTTGGGCATCCAAGATGGGTGCACAGTTCGTCAGCCCTACTCCAAAACCATTGGTGAGACTGGAGAAATTGACACTGCGAGCGCACTGAAGAAGGCCGGCTGTGAGATAAGGCAGATTAAAAGCCCCGTTATTGCGATGGCTCCGGCGACCTGATGTAGTGGTGACTAAAGCGCTGGAAGACATGTTCTCACCAAGGAGCCACTAAAGGTGATGAAAGTATAGTTCTTACGGGGGTCAGTGACATCAGATAGGACCAGTGAATAATAAAGAGAGTAAACACACGGTATGACTTTTCTCCCACTTCGCAGAAAGGGCCTCCACAACGCTCAAACAGGCGTCCATGCACTTGGCGAAAAGACTTTCGCTTGAGGTAAGGTCAGCAAGTCCGCTGAGGACCGTTTTACCTACCAGACGGGCAGTGGGCGAGGTCTTAATGACCTCCTCACTTCCACTGCTGTCACCGTTTTCGTTGTTCTTATCAATGTCCATAGTACCCGATGTAGAGGAGATGGAAAGAATTCGAGCTAGTAGGCTGGCCACAAGAAGAAGGCGCTCAGAGCGCGGTGTAGGTTTAAACAAGGTGCTTAGTGGAGTTTCAGATTGTTGAAAATGGCGATGAAGACGGAGGAGGCTGGTGGCTAGTGTTGTCACAAGATCTGTCAAAGTGGTCCTGTACCCAAGAGATAAATCGCCTTGGTCAACGAGTCAGAAACAACACCAAAAACAGTTCCATACTATGGATTCGAGTTATAGATCCAGAATTATTCGATCAGGGTTAAAAATAGTTAAGAAACTTGAGATCGGATGAGTTTGCAAGTTACAACAATTCGTCTACGGATAGGAAAATCCAATCTAGCAAACCTTGCTACATCAGCTGTTTTCTTAAGAGATTCCTCAAGCTCCGATATTTCCGAGCACTGCGCGATGGCCTCCAGCAGGCGGCAAAGCGTGAAGGTGGTCTGCATCAGGGGCATCAGCCGTTTGCTATCTTCTGCCTCTGCCTCGTCACTCACATCTATCACCTTCTCCCAGGCAGTCACGAGGTGGCCCATGAATGCGATGCAGGCCCGAGCTGCCGTTAGACTCTGCCTATCACGTGGCAGGAAGCTCTGAGTACCGCTTGGAGGGTCAGGTGGAGGACTTGAAGGCGGGGTAGAGTTATTATCTTCATGGTTTTCATCATCTTCCTCGTCACTACTGTCACTAGCTTTATCGCTACCACCATCGTTTTCATTATCGTCCAAGGAATCAATGTGAGAGGAGAAGCCCCAACTAGACGGAACATAAGGGAGAAGCAATCACATAAGCGCTAACAGAGAGAAAATGCAAAAACCGCTGTCCAACTAACCTGGCACAGGAACTAGTAGGGGTGCTTGGAAGGCCGGTGGGAGTGGCATCCATATCTTCAAAGAGGTCGGCCAGAACACCTTCGGAGAGCTCACTGCCTGCTGACTCATTGCTAGTTTTTCGACCTGATGGGAAGGGGAGGAAGTCATATAAGAGTGTGCTACAACAAATTCGAGTGAAAGCTAGAGTGCGAGATCGATGGTATTTACTACTCATCTCTCTTTACTTAGGGTATTCATAAAAAGTAAGGTTAGAAATTCATCAACCCGCATGCCCTACATCACGTCCACAACTCCATCACTGACAGTCAGGTTGATACAATTTACAGTATTTAAGACGTAACCTTCAAGGTTGTCCAGTCGCAACCATGCAACTCCATATCGCTAAACCTAGTGGGCTACTTACCGACAGTTAGAAAATCAAAAAATTCAAACGCTGAAGGAAGTCAGTAATGACCATGACAATAAAGAAATCAAAGACACAGTTAGTTAAGGCGATGCAAAGAGACAGGACAGCTAGGAATCGGGGCGATACCTGTGTTGTCACATATAATATGAAAAAAACCTTTTCTAGCCTCAAAAAAGACAGGTTTTGAAATTCACCCATTGGGTGTTAAGTTTGCCCTTTTGAGGTTGCAAGTGGTATCTAGTTCTCAGTCAGAGTTAGGTGGAATCCGGTTTAGCGGCTGGTTGGGAGACTAGATACAATCATGAAGCTCAACTCACCAACTTCGACACCAGGCCTGCTTGCCGGAAACACTTGGGTCTTAAAACAAAGAATATGAGAAATGAAATAGCATCATTTTGTTTTCCAAGTAATAAAGCCTTCAAACTACAGTGATCCGATGGTTTACTCACCCAAACTGCTGATCTAGCCGCCGGCGTCACTACGGCATCCATTGAATTCGAAGCATTTGTCGTTGTTGTCATGACTGCTAGTGGTGATTCATCGACAGACTGAAAGCCCAAATAACCACAAGAGAACAAAAAATTTCCATTTAAAATCGGTTTGGTGAGGGAGTAGCGCCTCTTAAGGGTTGAAATGACCCAGATCACACAAGAGGTGGATACTATGAGTCAGAGATAACTGAACATACCATGGATGAGTGGAGGAAAAGCTCACCTGTGGAGAAACTCTAAATTGAGTCGCCTGCTCTTCCAATAAAGCAGCAGTGCCTGGACCGCCCTGATCCCGAATGCTTCGTTGAAGGGCTAGATTCATGAGCTGAACACGTGGATACGATGTCCGTCAACATCAACAACAAGAAATCAGAGGCTACATTTAAGACCAACAACAATAACGCACCACGTCCTCATCGATATTTTCCAAAAAAGCAGTATCAAAAAGACCCAATTCGTGAGACAATGTATCATTTCCGCTAGAGCTACTTCCCCCGCCGCCTTCGTTATCACGGGACACTACACGAGACCGCGACGCAACGGACGAATCTTGTGCGCTCACTGTCTCTTGAGCTGTGTTCCCCACCGTCTCCGAGTCAATGGGATGTGTGGAGAGCAAATCCACCACATATTGGAAGATGTCTGCAAAGGCAGGAGGGGATAAACGACACAAATGAAATAGATAAGCGTACCTCTGGCCATGTCGGAGTCGCCGTCATCGTCAGCGTCTTGAGCGGCTTCCATTTCACCCTCGCTATTGCCACTTTTACCCTCACCATTGCCAACACCATCATTTTCATCGTTGTCTTCATCAGTAGACGCCTCTTTCATCTCATCACCATCTGCATTTTCAGCATTGCCATCATTTCCATTGGCTCCACTACCTTCCACACCATCGTCATCACCAAACAACCCATATTTACGTGCCAATTCAGCTTCGGACTCCTCCTGACTGTTCTCTGCCTCTCCACGATTATGTTGAGTATCATCCTCAAATTCACTTAACTCATCCATGAAGCGCTATGAAAAAGACAAATACGTACACAACAACGCTGGATTTTTTAATCCTTTCCACTTTTGAGATCATAGCCTGTCTCTTCAGATACCAATCCCTTAGTTACATCTAAAACTGCTTTATGCTAACGTTAGCCTCAGTGAACTTTGTAGAGGTAATGAAAGCGATTCAAAAGAAAACGACACTTTAGCTTCAATGACTGAGTAAAATAGACGAGACAGTAGACCTAATTCCATCCAGAACAAGCAAGTACTCACAATAGGATCATTGGCATCAAACACTACGGTCGCTGACGGTCTCCCCCTTCGGCGAGACCCAAAACTGCGTCTTAATTCGTCTACAGCCTCTCGCAACGACTGGTATCGAGAAAGTGCACCATCCCACCTTTGACGGAGTGATTCAGCCGCTCTGACAGCACCTTCCTGGTTATCTTCTTCCTCATCATCATCCTCATCATCATCGGCATCATTACCTAAGATGTTAGTTGCTGATGCAATGAACTGTAACATCTCATTGAGAGTCCGACCAATCTCTTCCAAGTTGCCATCGTCTACTTCACCAACACCAGCGCTACTCTCATTATTGTTGACGGAAGAGGTAACGAAAGAGGTAGAACCTAGGTTACCTTGCCTCTTCGATACAAAGCGGGGACATCGGATGCGCCGCAAACGAAAATTACCGGTTGAGGTAGTATTTTTTGAGCCTCCACTACCTTCACCACCTCCGAGAGTATCGTCATCGTCGTCATCATCATCATCACCAACATTATCAACAGAGCCCTTCCGAGAATCCTCCTCTTTCCCTTTCTTCTGGCTAGATGGAGAAGTTTTTCGTGATTGAGAAGACATAGATGGACCCGAGCGTGAGGGTGAAGGAGAATAAAAGAAATGCTTGGCGATTCGGTGATTGCCAGAAAAAAGACAAACCAGGATACTGCAGAGAATGTCTCTCGTGTTACAAGCGATTTGGGATTGATTGTGAGTCAAAAGACGAATAATGATGTCCCCTATTACAGGAACCAGTGAGGAAGGTGTGGAAGGGTTGTTGCAGCACGATTCTGCTAACACAAAGATTGCCACTTTCAAGAGACCCTGAAGCAACTTTACCCAGAGCGTATTCACCTGCTGGAACATATCTGGAAGCAGAACTTCCTCCTCCGAGAACAGCAGCTGATTCTGTAGAACAGTGAAAAGTTTGATCGTAAGATCATTCGGGGCACTCGCGCTGACGCCACCCCCGTACTCGTGAGCCATTTGCCAGACACGGGAGAATTGTGCGATAGCTTTAGCAGAGGCAGAGAGACGCGGAGTAGCAGGGAAAGAAGTGAGAACGCTGAGAAAGTCCGAGGTTAGAGAGGAGATAATGGTATTAGGAGAAATGAGAGAGGTAGTAGAGTCTTCGTTATCACAGAGGGAATGTAGGCGGATAAGGTCGGTAACAGTGCACGCAGTATTGCTGTGAGGATGCACGAATGCCTCCAAAAGGGACTTGCTCAATGCAGACGCGAAAAACGGTTGGAGCTCCTCAAAAGTAAACTTTGCAGTTTCCTAGAGGAAAGAATCCAAAATACAGCAGTTTTGTAAGAGAAAATAATTTTATCATCTCCAAAAAGAGCGCATATTTTGGTGCCTAAACGAATTTACAGGAGGATGCCACAGTCCAAATGTTTCTGCTGATCAGAGATAATAGGAGTGAAATTGTAGCAGTTTCACTGCCAGAACGTGGTCGGGTAAACTAAGCAGACAGTTGCGGATATACTGTCAGTGGCTAATACATGAAAAAGAAGAAACTAAGTTCAAGAGAACTCGCTCTAAGATCAATTTAACATAGTATTTAGGGTGTATATTGATGGAGAATTAGAACCAGTCCGAGATTATTTCACTAAAAGCATTCAAATTCACCTGAGCAAAAGCGATCGCAGACTGGAAGAAGTCAGTTACTGAAGCAACTATACAAGAACTGAGATCGCCCACATTATCGTACACCGGCGTGGTGAACTCACAGACACCACCCCTACTCTGAGCCGGTAGAGTGGCTATGGTGGTGACAAAGCCCGACGTCATCAAACGATCAAACCACCTCACCAAGTAAGTGTTGTAGCGAGCAACTGTGGAGGGAAAGAGAACGACAAACTGTAAAGTATATGACAATTAAAGGTTAGGGAAGGCTGAAGGAGTGAGATGTACGTACCTCGAGATTCCTTGTTACTAAAACGTAGCATCAGCTCCTGAATGTTTGTGGCTCGCTGATTTTGAGCATTAATACCGTCATGGGAGACGAGGAGAGAGGGATCAATGAGAGACCGGGGCACAGTATACACGAGAATACGATCGATGCTGGTAAGTGAGTCGGAGTGCTGACTTTGCCCGACTAAATTAAACAATCACCGTAAAATGGGTCAGAAGTGCAGATTCTCATAATTTAATCGGTTAAAGTGCCAAATAATACATCATGTTGGACTTTTAACGGGCCTGAACCAATAGGTTCCTTACTTTCGCAAGTCCCATGCAAAGAATGGCAGAAAGGATAGGGAGCACCTCTTTGAATGCAAAAAACTATGAGTCCCAGGCTTAAAGGGTTATGAGACAGGTTGAAGAAGACCGTAGACTAAATCGGCATAAAAAGGAGTACTCACCATACAATCGAACCGGTTCAAATTCCTTAGTGGGAGTTTCTTCGGAGCCGACTTGCAGTATTTCTGACAACTTGAGGGGCAAGTCCATGAACATCAACTGATTCTTCTTGTCGCTCCTCTTATCTGTGTCAAGAGTGAACACACGATCGTAAACCTGTGTTCAAAGGGGAAAAAAGTGTAGTCATTGGGAGTTTTATTCTGCGAGTTACTTTTTATCCCTCACCCACGAAAGTCACCACATACCGAGAGGAATCGCGGGCGGCAGGTATCGGTCAGTCCTATCCGCAAGCCCACAATTACTTCTTCTGCCGGTCTTAGAACTTCAATATCGATCACGAAAGCGACGTCCCTTGAGTTGAGGCTCTGCGGCAAGGAAGTGGAGCTACGGCCCGAAAAAGTGACCGGCATGCTTTCACGTTTCAGGCGGTGGTTCAACGTCTCATGATTATAGATACTCATCAGATCACGGCTGTAGAAGTTCACCTACAGGAAATAAGAGAAAATTAGATTATCACATCACTCATATCAATATGACTGCTTACATTTTCACTAATTGAGGCCCACTCATGAAAATCGCAGAATGGTAGCTGAGAGCCAGTTTCACTTCTTTCCAGAATAATTCTCAATGCAGGCAAGGCACTCAGTGCATAACTGGAAAAATCGCGGATGGTCGCAGCTTCGGGTTTGCCGAAACTGGGAACCATGTTATTGGCAGAGACGTCCCAAAGAAGGAGATCTTCCAGCATTACCGGAACCTCCACAGCTTTGGTTCTGAAGTCGGAATATGGCTCCCGGTAAACCAGGGCTGGTTGCAGCCAGAACTGTCCAGGCAGGGTAGGGAGAAGGTTATGTTTCGTGATGAAAGTGGCTTCCTCTGCTTGGCAGGAGGAGGAGTCAGCTGGGAGTGTGTCAATTGTTCGAGATCTGGAGATAATAAGAGCTGAATAAAACTCTCGCCTTGAGAGGAGGGACGAAAGAAGTGTACATACGCGGGAGGTCCAACGAATACTTGAACAGAACTGCTTCGCGAGATTTGAAGGGTAAAGAGACGAGGCTCATAGGTTTGGGTGCCACTCCAGTATCTAGTTAGAGATGCAGCCACAGGTGAGGGGGATAAAATTTCGCCTAGGAGAGGAAAAAAAGTGAAAATACAAGAACGGAGATTTGGGAGGAAAGAGAAAACAAGGATACCATCAGATTTCCCATCAGGCTTTGATGAAACTCCAGAAGCAGGAATATTTGCCTCTTCTGTTGATTTTGAGAGGGGCTTTTGGGCTTCCAGAGGCAATGGTTGGATCCAAATTGTATCTGGCTCCACTGCTATGACTAAACTACGACGTAGACTATAGGTCCCACTACTCGTGGTGGTGGTTTCAGTCGCTGTGGCTGTGAGAATGCCTGGGTGCTCAAGAACCTCCGCCCAATCATGGAGCGGTCCGCTCCACGTTGAACTATCAGTAGGTTCCTTCGATTGTGGCAGTCTAAAGGAATGAGTATATCTTAGTGAAAAAGTGGAAAGATCAAAGCCTCGACGAAATGCCAGTAAAAAAAACAAAGAGTATTGGCTATTTTTTAAGTCTGCAGATGGATGGATATCACCTACGTCGAGGGGACCGGAGTTGAGCTAGAGCTTGATGAGACCTTGGCTCCAGTGATGAGGAATGAGTGGTTCACTTTCACTTCCCCTTCATCCAAAAAACTGATGGCAGTAGCAAATGTGTGACCAGAGTTGTAAGAATGTAAGAGGAGGTGTAGACTTGGAGCGTAGAAGACACTGGCTCCTCCCTCGGCCATGGTAGCGGTACTGGAGTTGCGCAGCGAATCTAGTGATAATGAACCAGCCTCCGTTCCATCGAGTTCGCACAAGCCTGCACTCTCCCAATCAAGGCTCTCTGCCAGGTAGAAGTGGCCCTGACTTACGCGCGTCGTTAGGAGTAGACGCTGAATGGCAAGAATCAGACGAAATTACCCAATGATGATGCACGTTACGTAGTAGAAGCTGCAGATAGTCAGCTGACCGATAGTAAGTTACTCATGGCTAGCTTATGTTGATTAGTTCGTTATAAAATGAAAAGTAGAGTCAGATTCAAAAGCTTTCAGTGCGTCCAAACTCAAACATTTTGTGGTGACACAAAATGATATATTCACGCTAGAATGACAAATGAACAACAGAGGAATAAAATATTAACTGAACGCATTTTTTGATGATAAGCAGGCAGATTAAGGCTAGACTGGCGAGTTACTCAATTTTTTGAACTCAGGAATGAGAATTACCGATTTTATTTACACCAGGACAAAGGGTTTTAATAAAGCTAAGTATAGGTTAGCATCCAACGTGATGACCTTAGAGTCGAGAAAATCAAAAGGTAGGTTGCACGATCTCAGGTATTAATCATTCAGGATGGGAGAGCAACCAGCTACTGAATAATAGCTCAGTAGCATATGGTCTTGGGAGGGAGACCGCCTACCTGTAGCATCATGGAACCGAATGTGGCCATAACAACCAGAATAACATCAGAAAAGTGGTAACTGTCAATTGTGGAATCCGTGGGATCCTTGGAATTAGCGATGCCCTTACGCCTCCTTGGAGCGTGGATGAAGGTGGCATCAACGAAGTTCCCTTCCACTGGCTTGAAGTAGTACAGCAGCTTGGGCGAATTTGTGAAGACATCAAAGATCTAGTGAGTGCGGAAACAATATCAAAATGTGAGAAACACAAAAGCAAGAAACACGTTTTCTTCAATAATCGCCATGATTCCATCCCTTTCAACTTCACAACTACTACAACCAGGGAGTGCGAATAGTCTGCACTTGTCTTACTGCTGTAATGAGTCCTCATAGAACCATAAATAAAAGGCCTGTATATGGAGATCTTGTAGGGGCATATTTCGGCAATTTCATCCATAATTCAACATGATCTTCATTTGCAATACTAACCTATGTGTCTCCTGACTGCTACATGTTGGAGGGCAGCTCAAAACTACAGCCAGACTTACCTGAACAGAATTCGTGGTCAGCAACGCGATGAACCGCGACGACCCGGGCAACCAGACTGGCTTAATTATGAATTCATCTTTAGTCTCTATTAGCGGGTTTATGAGTAAGCGTCCGCAGACCTGGCCTAAGGGTGAGAGGCCAAACAAGACACACGTCTGCCGGTTGTTAGCTGTGAACATTGCCTCATTCGTCGGATGCACTGCCAGTCGCGTGACCTCAAATCCACAATTGATTTTGCTTACTCGTGGAAGAGTGGAGAGGCGCACCACAAAACTTCGCAGCTCTGGTGGAGAGGATGTGTCTCGTGCTGCTTCAGACACAACCCTCACAGCACCTTCCACACTCTCCTGACATGCTGCTGCAGTGGAAAAAAGGTCATCTACTTGGAAGACGCTCACTGAGCCCTCTTCGCGAGACCGGGAGGCAGGAGAAGGCGATGGCAGCGCCATTGCGATGAGAAGGTAGTGTCGCCACCCACATATGGAGGGAACTCGGGTGAGGGCTGCAATAGCATCGGTAGCGTTCGAATTCTCAGTTCGGCCTTCAATACCTGTTGATCCTGAGGGCATTGATGGTGAGACAACAGTTGAATGGTCGAATAGGTGGTGGCTACGTCGAGGGGCAAAAACATCAGCAATCCAATGGTGTAAGGAAGTAAGGTCAGTTGCGGGTTTGCGTTGGCGTCCACCGGTGACAGAGGAGCCGCGAGTAGAGGGTACAGATGAGAGATTTGGGGCTGCAATCGAGGTGGTGGATGGAGATGGAATGGGTGATTGAGGTAATGGAGAAAGCAATTGCAGAATCTCCTTTGCTGCCGACGCGTACTCGGAATCAAGAAGCAGCACAGGCGTCTTTAGGAAAAAAATAAGATTAAATGTATCAAAATTTCGTGACATTTAAAGCTCAACGTACCACGATACGCGAAGAGATGATGATTCGGTGAGGGGATTTACGATTGGCCGAAGTGAGATGCTGAATAGCAGAGGAGTGTAGGTTTTCCGGTTCTGCTATGCTTTTGAATACATCCGCAAAAGAGGCAGTCGCAGAATGAAGCAAAGGAGTGAGTTCCCTTCTTAGGAGATTACGGCCTAATCTGAACATCGCTTGTGACTTGATTAACCCCAAAATATGATTCACTTTAGGTTCGTTCAGCCTAGACACCTGAAGAGGGGGAGGCGAAATAAGTGATGCATTTTGTAAGCAGTAAGAGTAGATAAGAGAAGGACTACTTGACTTCGAAGACGATCGACGACAGCTTCAATGAAGGGCTGTGGCCTGTGCCCAAATTTCCGTTGAAAGCTTTCAATAGCTCGCCGTCTAGGAGCCTCGGGGTCCATAACCCAGAGATTCAGCTTCTTACTCCACGCCCCTTCGCCATTGAGACCGTAAACGACTGAGAGGCAGGGAACAAGATCGATTGGAGGCTGAGAATTGACGGGGGCAGTGCCAACGGGGGCACCGCCACTACCGCCTTCACGAGAAGTAGACTTGGAGGCAACTAGGCCGGGACGTCGGCGGAGGGCTCCGGCCCGACGTATCCGGTGGATTATGTTAGCATCGCTAGAGCCAGACTCGACTGTTATCCACTCGCTGTTACGAGGAGGTAAAGCAGGAGCAGCAGTGGTCGTAGTGGTAGCCAAGGTGACGGAAGAGGAGCAGGTAGAAACCATCGGAGCGGCCGTGTTGCTAGTGTTTGTCGCCGAGGTGGTGGTAGAGAGGGGATTAAGGGGTGGGCCGGCTAAGGCGACCTCAGCATTAACAGGGGGGTGACGGTAGGCAGCTTTAAGGATCAGCTCACAGGTCTCGTCGTGGACAGACGACTGGAAGCAGGTGACTAGCGAAGTTGATAAGGGGACGGAAAACACACTTTTAACCCTTTATTTTAAAGTAAGACTGAGAAGGCGTAAGCACTATTTTGACAGCATCATCAGATGTTTCTAGCTTCCGTTAAATCATCAACACCACATCTCGATACGTATGCTTTAAATTTTAATGCAAAAGTAAATCAAACAGAAGTCCCTATCCTTATTTTTGCTGCATGCACCGCCATAAAAGTAGCTCAACAGTACATCAGTTCAAGGAGCAGAAGCACGAATTGTCAGCTAATAAACAATCGATGATTCAGGAGAAATGGAGAGGTGTAAATGAGAACATCTTTCGTACTCACCATTGGTCCAGGGCAGGAAATTCCTCAGTATTCCATCTCTACCGCCTGTCACTCTTCTCATCATCGAGTGACACCTTCCCACCTGTCCCATTTCAGTTGCACAGTCACAGAAAAACTCGCTGGTGTTCTGATACACTAAGTCGTGTCCACTGTGACACACTTTGGCGCAAAGATGACAGGACCCATGATTGGTAATAAGCCCACAGGTATTGCACCCGTACCATGGCTGACGGATGTAGTGGTGTTGGGTGGACGCAAAGGTGCAGACCTCCTCACAGACCCGTTCTAGAGGAGACGAGGCGGATTGATTGAAAGGAAGGGAAGAGAGGAGATGAGGAACCACCGCACTTCTGCCTGCCGCCGGTCCGCAGAGCGCATGGAAAAGATAGCTGTCTAGAGCCGAGTTCCATCCACTCCCGAGTCGCAAATGATAAAAACTACCGTCATCCCCAGGGAGATGTGTGAAAAAGGAAAACAATTTCGTCAAATCGGGGTTCTTGAAACCACGAACCGCAGTGCGATTTCGATTCTCAACGTAATGAGGATCTGGAAGAGTCATACTACCGCTATCAGCAGGTGTGGGAGATGTAAAGGCACGAAGGAAGAGAGTGAAGCAGTCGTAGATAGCGCAAATGGTGAGAAGAAGATTTTTCTACAAAAAAAACATTGGGCATTAAGCCTACGGAAACGAAAATCCTAAGTTCGTGTGAGCCATCATCGCCGCACTTTTGTTTCGGCGCATTTTTCAATTGTCAAACGAGTCTGCGCCATTTCAGCCCAGTTCGCCAAAACCTCGGCGATTCGTCCGTAATACGAGACCATACGATTCCATGGGGCCAAAAGGAGACAACGCATGCCAGAAACGATGTAATGACCCCTGATTGGACACTCACACCCTCGCTGGTTTAATTCCCATAAAAGAATTTGTAGACATCGTTCTTTGATTTCGTCCGAACCAGCCCAAGGCGTAGCAATGAGTCGAAGCATGCGCTCCACAAAGACGCAGTAGCGCTGTGATTGTTTGGAGGTCGTGTCTCCCTTATTATCGAGCACAGAGGCGACTACATTAGCAACCACTTTGTCATCCAATGCTGTTTGAAGAGCTTTGTTCGCTGCAGCAGTGTACAATTCGACGTTGGATTGCGGATTGATGGCTGCGGAAAGGGAGAAGACAGTGAGATACGCAAAATGGCATAAGATTTTTTCACATCACAAGACACACCTCTAAGGAGGAAAAAGCAGAAAAGACGTAGATACTCAACCAGGATAGGATCGGACTGAAGGGCTTTAAAAAGAGGCAGATCACCACTGATAACACGTTTGAGCACACGAGGGAGACCAGTGGCTGCCTCCAGATAGGCAAAGATCTCCGCTCGCAGACGCTTTGACGTGACATTCACCGCGCCGTAAACGAGTGTATCGAGAACAAGGTCTTCCGTAGCGCGTGTTAACACAGCCTCTGTGTGCACGTTCTTGATGTGGACGGCGTAGAAATGCAGTACATTGGAGAGATCGATGCCAAGACTGAAGACCAGAGGGTTGAGTTGTAGGCGGAATAGAATAGTCAGAATCTTATTCGCTTCCTCCTTGGAAATTGAGTTAGCCGATCCTAAGCTCATAGAACCTCGAGGGCTTTGAACTATAGCTTCTGCAAATAGTGCGATCTCTTTGAGCAAATAGCCAACTAAGATGGACCTGGGAGTGGAGGTACTTTCCACAGGAACGTTAATGAGGCGATTAAAAGAGACTTGAGAAAGGGTGTCTGTTTCTGATATCTACGAATAAAAAAATACGAGGCATTACAATTAGACGACCAAGAACGTTATTGGTAGGAAGACAAAACACCTGGAGAGCTCACAGGCCAATCTCGAGGACCATTGTCACGGACAAGGCTGTTCCATGTATAAAGGAGAGCTCCTTCTGTCTTTGTCTCTCCCTCATTTTCATCAGAACTGCTGGAGGCATGTCGCAAAGCGTCCACTAAACGTCTGGTCATCACTTTGTCGAGAAGGAAGGAGTTCTCAGTGTCACTGGGAACGAGACGATCAGGACAAAGGCATTCTATCACTCCGTTGCGGGAAAACCCAACTGCAACTCGAAGTTGTTGCAAGAGAGACTCCATCATACTCACAGCGATTTGAAGAAATGAATCGAGGAAATAGGATAGCTCTGGGTCGAGCTGTGAAAGAGAATTGAGTGAATTACCTTCCCACAGAATTCGATTTCATGCCTTCAGTAATCACAGTAATTACATGCAAATACAGCAATAAGTTGGGCTTTCGATCGCAAAGTACAGGGATGCTCACCCCAGGTTTCTTCCTCATTTGACTCATGGTATCCACAGCCTCCATACAGGAACCAACAGAGCCAGAGCTCTGTGTACCCGTGGAGCAAATCTTCGGTGGTTCATTGCCTCCTCCTTTCGTCGAGGACGTTGTTCCCGTCGTTAGTGGAGGCGGCTCTGATTCTCCCGGCGTGTAAAGTTTACCACCAACCTGAATCCGTGAGACCAGAGTCCGTAGTGCGTGGACAACAACGCGCCAAAACACCAAATTGGAATCGGTCAGATGAATCCTATCATTCAGGATACCCTGAAGACTCCGCAGTTGGTTCAGGGCCTCCGTGAGCAGAACTGGCATGTGGGTCTTGTAACTGCGCAGGACGGAGAAGAAGACTTCGTAGCCTTCGACGCTGGAAAAGGCAGGCTTCGGTGACTTTGTATAGCGCGAGGACTGAGCTTTAAAGGTTTCATTCTAGGATGAAATAGTGACGATTAGAATGAATATTCATCTCCACACATAGGGTAGGAATAGAGAACACACAGCAATGGCCTCAATCCGATGTTTGCTCCGTTTAGCTTCTTTTTCCACACTTCCTGACGTAAAAGATGAGGAGGAAATGGAGGTGGGTAGGCGACGCAGTCGGTCAAAGAGAACAAAGAGGTAGAAGATGCGGTGATGTGCACAGTCTTTCTCAAACTCAGCTCCATTTACAACAGAGGAGATCTCTTCCATAAAGCCTGCAGAAGGTGGGAGGATTTCCAATAGGCGCCAACTCAACTGTGCCCCATAAGCAGCGTGTAAGAGAGTCGACTGCCACCATGAATCAAATAGAAGCAGCATGCTGGTAAAAACCTTATCATAATCATGCCGCGCAACCAATGTCATGATGGCCAACCCATCTTGCGGCGGGGCAGGACACATTGTGGAAGGGGTGGCAGAACTGGTTTTACTCTTTCCATGAAGAAGATCATAGAAGTAGCCCTCAGAGGGCCCTCGACCCGCTAGATTAGCAAACTCCCAAACAACCTGTTTCTCCGAGCCGAGGATGGCAGGCCGAACTTGAGCGTTTAGATGACGCGGTGGATCAAATATATAGTGTAATTGGTAACGCAGTAGGACTACGAGACGGAGAGAACGAAGCAGATCAACACCTGCTGGGTCAATGAGGGCATCAACGATTGCAGAAAGAAGGGTCTTTTTGGAGGCATGGCTAGAGAAGGCAGCGGAAAGGAGAGAAATGAGTTGAGCCATGTGGGAGGGAAGATCAGTGAAGGGAGAACTAACTGCGGCAGTGCAGTAGGTCTCAATTACATTGGGATGGGAGCAGGAAGCATCGAGAAGGTAAGTGGCGAGGAGGCGGAAGGTTACAGGAGGTTGCGGATCCAAGGAGAGCTGGGAATCCGGGGGGAGGAGGTGGAGGCGGGAGAGTGTGACAGGAGTAAGAGGGGTGGGGGCGAGGATGCAGAAGAGAGCAGTGAGACACCGACCCAGAGGTTCTGGGTGCAGAGAGATGAGGTGGACGAGGCCTTGGATGAAGACATCTTCATTTGAGACCGTTGTAAGGGCGTTGTGGACACCTCGAAGTTGCAGCAGATTACATAGAGTTAGAATTGCATTTTCCGCACAAAATAACAAAGATGCGTTTTCTAAAAGAGGGAGACACTTGGATTCAGTCGCAATGCCAATGGGTCACTTTTACAGTTTTATTAATGAAGGGAACAATTAGCATTGACCAAAAGACAAATTACGGAAGTCGCACAAAACTGGCAAAAATCTCGTTAACATGGAGCAAAGGCCTTGACATACAAAGATACGTACCGTCAGTAGATTCTGGCTTGACAGATTTCTAAAGGAAATAATAAAAAGAGCAGGGAACCTTTTAATGACCTCAATTTGAATAAAACCGATTTCGCACATTAAATGCACAATATTAGGTAATTCTATTGAAATATCGCTTAATTGTGAAGTTAGTTACTGCTGTGCAGGCACAAAAAACCCACGCACCCTACTAAAGACAACGAAGTCCCTACCAAACTTATAAGTGGTGCTCTCCTTCATATGAAATTTGCAGATGAGGAGGACATTAATACGAACAGTTCTGTTACCCAAAATTATGCCAACGATGCAAAAAGTAATCAAGCTAAATTTTAGAATCTTTACCGTAGTAGCGAAGAAGGCAGACGCCAAGTCGAGAAGGAAGATATCGAGGGGACCGGCGAGTACAAGAGATTGACGGAATTCGGCTTCTAAGACGAACCGCTCATAGGCGTCCACTGACGCTGGAATAAAACAATGAAGAACATTGTATGATTTCTTTGTTAATTTGTAGCCCGAAAATTGGAACAGGAAGGCCTACATAAGATCCTTTCCCACTCTGAGGGACTGTTGACCGAGACATCAGTTTTTATTGGACCCTCGCATTCACCTCCTCGACTCCAGGGCAGATGGTTGATCAGAATGGAGGAAGAAGAGGAAGTGTGCAACTCACCACGGAGACTCTCCAGCGCAAAGGTGGTAAATTTTGTAAAGCTGGTAGGGATGGGAGAAAGTAGCTTGAGCGGTGTGTCGAACGACGCTTTGGGTGGCGGTTGACAGTAGCTGGAGATGAGGCAAAGGTTAAACCAAAGGTGCGCAGCGTCAAGTTCAGAGCATTCCACTTGCCGTTTGTCCTGTTGGCAATACCAATGGACCACCTTTAGCAATAAACTTTTCAAATCTAAAGGAAGCCCGCCCGCCTAGGTGCAAGAGTATTACGTTAATCGCTAAAACTTAAGCCCATGTCAAAAAACAACACCTGCACCAGTTAAGACTCAAACCGATCCTCCAAAAAGACCTCACACGAAGCTGTTCTAGTAAAGCCAGAATCTAACCACATTCTCAAATTTGCAGAACTTATAGAAGCTGTTCCAGTGCGAGAATCCAAATATCTTCCAATCGAGTGACTGCAAAAGCGCTGACAGATTATATCAGTCCCAATCGGTACAAAATGAAACGATACCATCAAAAGCAATCCACATACACTCCTTTCCAAAAGATGTTAGGTTTCCGTGTGTTTAGTGGGTAATGAATAAGTTTTTGATTGAAAGACAAGTGTTATTTACTTGCCGAAGCTTCGAACAACAGCCTGACACAATAGAATGCAATTCATTAGTTTAGTAGTAAAAATTTCATCATCATGTAGGTTCAGAAACAACATGAGCAAGAAGTAGCACTGATTTGGCTGCACGAGGTCAAGGGCTACCTAAAACAGCTTTGTATGTGCGCCTGAGGTCAGGCGAAGCACACCTAAATTTTCAAATTCCAGGCATACTACAACATTTTTCACAGGGAAACCATGAAAGACAATTAGCGTGGGAAATACGTACTCATACTTTACTCAATCAAGCTTTGACACAATTTAGGAAAGGTGGGAGCTGAAGCCAAAGAGCCTTGATGAGTAGGGAAAGCTATCACCACCGCCCATGTGAAATGAAGTTGGCACCTCCTCGACAGTGACAACATCGAATGTAATATGACCTTGAAAAAGTAGTGCAACGATGCGTGCACTGAAGGAAAGGGAAATAACACTCACCGAGGTGAAGAACAGCGAAAAAAAGGCTTCCTGTAGGAGAACCTGAAAAGGACAAGGCAAATCAGCCCGCCCGTCCTCCTAATATTCAAAACCAATTGAACGAATGAAATACCGTAGTGTCAAAGACATCCGTAGGAGCAGAAGCGGTTCCAACGCAATCAACGTTTCGAGTAAAGAGAGTTGGCACGAGGGCTTGAACAATGACTAACAGAGTCTTGAAGACAGATTTAATCCAGTTGTTTACAAACATAGGCGGCATTGAGGAGAGGGTGTAGGTTGTGTTACCAGGAACAGAAAGGGCTCCATGTAGAATTTGGCAGAGCAAAAAGACCTTTTGGGCTATGGACTTTAGGTCTGCCCTGGAACAACTAAAAATAAGAAAATAAATGACAAAATAGTCAAGCAACCGAGAAATAAAGCGAATCATACGTTTGAAGGGTCTTCAGGAGATTCTGTAGGCAATTTAGCAGAACCTCATCTCCACGCTGCTCCCAAAACACGACACGAGCGATTGAGGAATATGTACTGGAGACACGCGTGGCATGGTCCCCGTTTAATTCAGACTAAATTTTGCAAAAGCAAAAAGAATCAACAAAGATAACAATAGATTTGACAGATGGTGAGACGCCAAGCTCACCACTGCAGAAGATACGTCGTCCCACAGTTCCTTGGCAATCTGAGCCTTTTTCACCTTCGTCTTGGATGATTCTGTTGGGGTTGAAATTGGTGTGATAGGGGCTTCCGTTCCTCCGCTGTTAGCCAGAAGATTTTGGAATTCAGATTCGCACAGCCTTTGCGGTATGGACATTTCTGACATAAGAACCCGAAGACCATAGAATGGATCGGCCTAAGAAAAAGAATAGATGCACACATCACCTACGGATGAATCAGCACCACTGCGCGAAATATCGAGTAGGGATGCCTTGACCAGCCAAGTGATGAACGGTTTCAGGACGGAGCGACTCTCCAAAGTGGTGTCTAGAAATAGCGGTAACATACTTGAAAACATTTTACCCTTGATCGCATAACGGGAGCACAAAAATGCGAGACAACCACCAACTTCGGTTGGTATTTTCACATTGGTATAAGAATTAGCGTTCTCTAAGGCTTCAATAAAAGCCCTGACTTCCACCTCATCAGGTTGAATCTGAGATTGATAATTTTTTACAAGTATTGACAGAGCTTTTTGCATTGTCAAGTTATTCTACGATTTTCACATAAAAGCAAAACTCAAGCGGCTGAATAAGCTTAAAGTGTTATTACAAGTCCTTATCCGAAAAGGTCACAGTTCCGTTGGATATAAATCAGCCAATAAGATACCTGAATGGCAAATAATTATCCTCCTCCAGTTCTAGCTTATTTTGTATTTATCACTCATATAGTAAGACCTGAATTTGATGTTCAGAGCTTATAGTTAATAATTATAACGATGTCGCTGTGGTTATATGCTTACAACATAATGTTTTCTGGCTGATGTGGCGCCATGCGAATAAGATAAATATGTATGCTCTAAAAGGAGAAGGAGGGATTGGGCCTTGGCTTAGTCAGAAGTTTGAACCACGCACATTAGAGTAATTTTTATAGCCGAGTGACTGCCATCCCTACAGTTTAACAAATAAAGTAAAGAGAGAGGGAGATTTTTTAGTCATACGTAGTGAATATGCGCTCCATTTGTAGCCTTTAGTTGAGTCACCTGTTTGCACTAGTGGCGCTAAATCTACCTCAGTCTTGCTTCTGCCAAGTAGGTCGGTCTAATGTAGTGATTGCTAGTGGAATGTTGGAGTTCATAAGGTTTATGTTTTTGTTGGAGAGACGATAAAGCAATCGCATTTGAGAGCTAGTTTTGTAGCACCCTGAGAACTTCTGGCCGGCATGAGAAGTCGGTAAGTGGAATTGGATACATGTGTTCCGAAGACAACAGGACAAATGGGCCTGGACATGGCCCGAAGGGTAGCCTACGTGTACAAAGGACAAACAAATCCTAAAGTGACTGTCAAACGCTATTTGCTCGCATAAACAAGGTATTACAAGTTTCCCCTTCATTCTCTTCTTTATTCTGCGAACCTCCCACACTTTGCTATTGTAGCGTCCCAAGGCTTCCCATAGAGTTGAAGAAGATATAAATGAGGTTGAATATATGTGTTCCGAAGACTACGGAGCAAATTGAGCCTGGGCATGGCTCGAAGGCTAGCCCACGTGTACAGGCGCCATACAACTTCTAAAGTATTACAGCTATCATGTCGAGTAAAACTTCTTGCAGTCAACACACCGTGCGGCTGCGACGAGGTTGTACAAATGACTTCTATTATATAATAGAAAGTCTTGGATCTCCACACCATCACTTCCGAAGTCATTTTTCAATGTATACACAATTGCTAAATTTCTTAGGCGATGACTAATTTAATGTTTGATCACTGCGACCAACGCAGCAGCTTGCGATCTTCCTATTATCGTAAACTATATTTGGCGTACAAATGCTTTCCTCTTAGCGCTTCTGCATGCCATCGACTCTATTTTTCTCTGCTTTAGCGTTATGACTTCAGATATCCCAAGCCAAGACTCCGGACTCTGTACTTGTAAAATCGTAAGCGATTTCCACCTTTACGCACAATGACTTTGAGTTTATTCCTCAGAAGTAAATTGTTTATAGGGGGCAATTTTCCCACTTCTGTTAGCTTTAAAGGCGCTGCAAGTGATCGAAGCGACACCTTTTAAGATAAACAGGAAGGTTTGCTCGAAATGAATGAAAGTTATGTTCAGGCGTGATGCCTTCTTAACATCTCCTCTAACCGAACGGAACCCAAGCAGATTTGTGGCTGACAACTACAAGGTGCCATCAATGTTACAAAGAAGAAAAGCTTGGCAACCAATTTGACTTTGAACGTGTATTCTCTGTGGCCTGTGGCAACTTGGCTCACTAACGTGGTCGCTTCGTGTGCTTGCATCTGCCACACTGCCTTTTGTCTTGAAGCGATTGATGTTGGAATCTGAAATAGGGGAGTGCAGCAAACGACAGAACGCCATGTGACACTTGGCTGCTTCGAATAACTTCACAAATCGGTCACGAGTTGACCGAAATCCGAGCTGTTTTAACCTAGTGTTAAAAATACGCACACTGATATGGTGTCTTTACTTCTCACAGTTTCAACTACAAAGTAGGTAGCGTCATATCTTTTGGTAAGAAGATCTTGAATCACCATGTCTTACACAGTAGGTTTAAAACCTGCAAGAGCTAACTAGAGCGCTGCTAGCAGTTAAGCATTCTGCACGAGGCATTAAATTACTCAAAATCTCAACGAAAGCTCATCATTTCGATATGAGTTGAAAAAGAGTGGACAACTTTTAACTACATGGCCAAAATCAGGCCTGATTCTCTTAAAGTAGGTCTTGCCTAAGATTTACTTACAACTAAACGCGAACATGGACAAGCTTAACCTAAGTCGCTCTGTGCTCTTTCTAAGCAGCGGGAAACAGTCTCTTGCCCAAGCCAGCTGGGCAACTGGATAAGCTGGTAGATGGCAGTTTCGTATCCCCTGCAGACATACCCTCTTCCCGACGTTTAACGGTTCAGACCTGCAACACCTTATCGCATTCAGGCCACGACCGCCGAAGTCGCTGGAAAGGAAATTGAGGTACACCCTGCTGTCTTTTTATAATTCCTACTAAACAGACAGCTCCAAACATTTCTTTTTAAAGAAAGTGGGGTAGTATTTAAGGCCTCTAGATGGTTCCAGAGCTCAAGATGGCCACCAGATACTGCTAAGTGGGTAATTGTTGGATTTTACACAAACAAGGATTGTTAATTTGAATTGAAAACCATATAACGTATGAGGGCTCTTCAAACTGACCTACCACTGGTGTCGCATAGACACTGCTTCCGCCTGTTGCCTTCAAAGTTCAGTCTTCATACTACAAACCGACTGTCACGCAAACCTGATAGGGAGGTGTAGTATCATTCGTTTGCATAAAACCTTAGATGAGTATGCGTTGCACATGAGTTACTGAAGCACATTCAAAAGCTCCTCACTTGCCTCAGAATGTTAAGTGTACCTATTAAACAAATAGGTAGAGGTTCCAGGGTGGTTGGCTTTTTATTGAGCCGATTTGAAGGTGCATACCTTACGAATCATAAAGAGCACTTTTGCTTGATATTTGCCGTTCTGCGCTGTTGCGTAAAGAGATTCGCAACTATGATTAGTCAGCATCAACGAACCCTTTCTGCTGGCACCTGCAGCCGAGTTGAGACTGCAATACTTTGATCAGATATGTGCCATTGAGGGCGTTAGTGAACCCTGTGGTCTGGTTATACTTAATTAAGAATGTTAATATTCGTAGACATGAGTGCGTTAGCTTAACGACACGACAGACGAGAACGCACGGACACGCTTCCCCTGGGTGAACTATGAGAGGTCTTCAATATTGTTAATGTAATAAATTACTTGTAAGACAACTTGGTGTCAGGCAGTTACTTTAAAATTCATCTAGCCATTGTGGGCATGAGCAGCCTTTCGGACCATGGTCAACCCTAATCCCTTTGTTCTCTCTGGAATTCATATACCCGGCTCCACTTAATTCCTATGCCTACTCGGTGGGAAGTCGCAGAAAGGTATAAACAAAATTCAGATTTTCAACTATCCTAGTTGTGTAGAGGAAGCTGGTCTCCTACCCATGTCAGAAACTGCGATACTGCTCTAAAAATGCATGGATCTTCCAAGGCATAAGTGGTTTATGCTCCAATAAGGATTGATTTAAGGTACCAATTCAATTAATCGAAATGATACCGGCATTATAGACCATAGAATAAGAGGTAATGAACACTGCATGGCATTCATTGTAAAGGTGCCAGTAAATGGAATTTGTCGAAAGTCAACGCGATGAAGAGATAAGGAAGTGAAAATGAGATAATATGTGTAATACTTTCTTTAGGTGACCACATGGCATTTAGAGGTCACTTTAGGACTTATCCGGCCCTTGTACTCATAAGCTGGCTTTTGGACCACGCTCAGGTCCATTTAGTCTGTTTCTTCGGAATGCATGTACCCAGCCTTACTGCCTTCTATCCTATGGGAAGTCTCGTGACGCTGCAAAATACTTCAAAACTAAACTTAAAGAGCTAAATCTATTGAGCGAAAGCAAACTGTTAAGATTTTCATCATCTTTTTTACAAGATACTTTTAACATACATAAGCGGGTTAAAAATAACAATCAAGGACTTAATCGACAAGAAAAAAATCTTTTCCGAACAGATCTTGTATAAATAAATCCAAATTTATGCAAAAATTATGCATAAAACTGGTGTTCAAAACAGCAAAATGTCCAGCGCTCAACCTTGGTTGCCATGGCCACATTTGTAGCTTGTTCAAATAGCCAGGAATGGAGAACGAGGGAAGTAAGAAAAACAATCAGTCGGAAGAACCACCTGCTGGTTATTCCATAGGAAAACCAACGCAGACCTCCACTCTTAACTTTCAAGAAACAATGCAATATAAACCAACAGATTCTGGTAGTTCCCGAATCACTCGGCGCTTTATTGCGGAGGATCCCACTCACAACCCAGATGTTGTTCCTCCACTGGCTGATTTGGTTATTAAACAAATTATAGAGAATTTTGCATGTGAGTCATTGCAATTGACGAACTCCCCAACTCCGTTGCTTGTGTGAGTTGGTAGCTCAGCAATTAAGTTCTCTTTTAACTAGTGCATTTCTAGCCACTAGAATTAGCATTTAGTGCACAAACGCAATTTGGAGTGCAACTACCTTCCTTTAATCAGTCAATTACAGTGCTCTTCCCCACCTCAACAAGGAACAACTGCAACGCGTATTGGACGCTCTTCCGACGGACATTCCTCTCAAGGTCGTGGCTCCCACTATCTCTGATGAGGCCTTTTGGCAGCGCATGAGCCTCTCACGCTGGCCCGTGATCGATGTGGTTAAGCATGGGAATTCATGGAAACGCGCTTTCTTTGAAAATTACCTAGAGCAGATGATCCATGAGTACGTGCCAGACCAGACCTATCCAGTGTGGATCGAGGAGGCATTGCAATTCGGCGCAGCCTATGTTCGCCGCCTCGATATTAAGGAACTTCTTCCGCCGGAAAAAGTCATGATGAGAAACGCTAGGGTGGGTCAGAGTATGCTACCATTCCTGATATTTCCATCTCACACAGCGTCGCACCATCCGCTTATTGAAATTGTCAAAAACGACTAAAGACCTCGAGCTATCTTATGCTGCCGGTTATTTGTTGCTCTTATTTCAGCGCTCAACTCTACCCGCCGGCTTCATGAACAACGAACAGGGGCCTCGCGATTTCGCATCAAGCAAGAGAAAGTCTGATGACTACAGTGACGACTTTGATGAGCAGGCCGAAGAAGAGGGGGGTGGCGTTGGTGGCGGGGAGGGGGGGCTGGTCGGTGGGGTGGAAGAAGGTGGAAATGGAGGTATTGGCGGTAATGGTGGCGAAGACGATGATGAAGGCGAGATCAGTACCGTCGTAGACCACTTAGATTTGGGTCAAGTCATTGCCAAATTGGATCGATTAACACATCTTAGTGTACAATACCGTGTTCGTAATGTAGGTTTGGATTTTGAGTGGAGCCAATTTCAGTTTACTGGCCGTGATTGCGTCAGTTTCTCCAAAGCAATTCGCAACCATACCTCGTTAAGGATTCTGGAACTGGTGAAGTATGATTTGAATGACCTGATAGTTTTGCAGTGAGATCCAAGTCAATTTTGGCAGTGACATTGAAAATTTTCCACATCCTCGTAGCAGCCGTGTGGATTGCGAGAAATGTCGCGTGCTGGTCGGCCACCTTCTGGATCACCCCTCGCTGGTAGCTCTTAATCTGTCCCACAATATCATCTCTGACTGGGGCGCCCGAGCGCTTGGAAAACTAATCAACGGGCGTAGCCGACTGGAATGTCTTGATTTGACCAACAACCGTTTGAACGCGGAGGGAGCTGAGGCGTTAAGCCATGCACTAGCAAAGGGCGCTGGCACACTAATGAAACTCAACCTGCGTCTAAACCGCATTCGTGACGAGGGCGCCAGCTCCATCGCTCGGGTGAGCCGAAAGGTGTTACTACAGATGTGTTGACCGTTTCGGCTGGAGAAATGCTGACTTTTGCAGTGTCATTTAAGTCTTTGCTTCGAAATACCACACTGAGAGAGCTCAACCTCGCTGCAAACAGCATCGGCGATGCAGCGATCCTCGTCTTTGGCCAAGTTCTCACGCACAACTCGACTCTGCAGAAGTTGGACCTTTCCAACAATAGTATCGGTTCGGTAAGTTTTGGAAAGTTTGATTGAACAAGCTAAACGCTAAGCCTGAAGCACATCTGACATTTTGAAGGAAGCAGGCAAGAAATTTCAAGAATGCATAGCTTCAAACCAGACCATCATCTACCTGGACCTTCGGTTCACTGGAATCCCGCAGGTGTTTGAATTCACTTTGCAACAGAATATCGAGGCCAACGACAACCGATATCGCATGGAGCAGGAAAAGGATGCCGAGGTGAGAGTAGAAAAATGTCAAACAACTTTACCACTCAATTAGCTCGTGAAACCACAGCGTTGACAATAGAGAATTTCACGCAAAGTCAAACGAAAGCAATAAGCAAGAGACCATCTGATTTGTAGCAAACTTAAAAGGGGATTACTTATCACTCCATCTAGACTGGGCACATTTCGCTCCCTGGTCTGATCAGCGTGGCGGTGAACAAAGTGAAACCAGATTTGGAGAAGACCAAACCACGTCCTACCGTGTTCAGTCTTCAGTGAGTGCACCTGTCACTCGAAATCGTGCACTACATCGCATCCGCCGCCTTGTGCATAGAACGACACCCACAGGTACCTAGTTTACATACAACGATCAAAAGTGTGCATTGTTCATTTTTTTTCTAAAAAAGCAAGCAGGATGGAGAGTGAGATTGGAGAGGATGCCAGGAAGACAAGTAGTAGACACTCAATAATAAGAGCGTAAGAAGTTACGATGTAATGGGGGATGTCATCACATGATCGGTGAGGTTCCTGAAAAAGGGAGAAGAGCTTGTTAGCCTCTTGCTGAATGGGCGGTTGATGTAGTCTAGCGGAGACTAACCTCGAGGGGACTTTGTACACAGTTAATTGGTTCATTGCCGCGTCTCTGCCGACGCATTAGGGGTGGCGATCGCCTCTATCTGCTGTTTCAACCGTTCAATCTCCAGATTGGTTTGATGCTCAAGCAGTCGCCGCCTCGCCTGCTCCTTAAAAAAGTGGGTGGAGATGAAAGCGTGACTATATAATACTTGGCTATGAATCAGATAGGTGTGCAAACCTGAAGATTAAGAAGCCTATCATCGGAAGAGGATTGGGGAGTTATTGACGATCCCAAACCGGATGAGGACGGTGGCCGAACGTTCTTCGTAGAAGTGGGATGCGGGGGCAGTGGATGACGTTGCTCCTCTCCAACTGATTCAGCGCTCCCGCCCTGCGGTATTGATAAATGCTAAATGTCGGATAGGTGTCATAGTAGGACCTCATATAATTTAAAGTTAATTGCTCCTATACGACAATGCTAGCGGTGAACTTACAGGAACAGAGGAGAAGGATTTGAGATGGGTGGTGGAAAACCCATTCAACGGAGAGTTGAGGTTTCGACGAACTAGTGATTCGATAGCATCGAAATGTCTCAAGGCTGCATCGATACCGCTAGCGGTAGGACTAGAGGCAGCTAGTTCAGTCTTGATTGCAAATAGAGCCTCTTGAAGACGGCGCTCACGATCTGAAACCTCTTCGCTGGCTGCAATCTGAAAGATGTGATAACGATAGGAATCAATGCCATCAGCGACAATTATGGCATCTCGAGTGTGACCAGTGCAACCCATCTTCTCACCGACACTAAAGTTGGCATCGGAAGGGGATATTGACAACGCCAAAACTGTGCTTTATCAGTAGTTGTGGCAACTAGCTCACACTTTGCGGACCAGCTAGGTGGTATGACATACAGTAGCGACGCTGTGTGCATGTGCGAGTGGCCCAAAATTGTGCTTTAGATGCAGGACAGTAAACGTGCATTGTGAAATTGGATGAGGACAGAAAACAACAAATGGTCGAAAATATGTGGAAAGTGTGAAAGTGACTCTGTTTTGCCGTTTACCAAGAAAACTTCGTCCATCAGAGTGCCAAAAGTGGACACCTTGAATAGAAAGCACCATTTAGCTGTGATGCTACTAGTATGAAATAAGTAGATAGTAGTACACAACAGAACTCACCCTGGCCTGGAGGTAGGTGTAGTTTCGACGTAGAAGAGCTAACTCTTCAGCGAAGACACTTGCTCGGTTACACTGCTCCTCCGCCACGCGTTCAAGATCGGCCAGTTCCTTAGCAGTTCGGCGTTTCAACTTTTTACATGCCCGTTGTGTTGCCTCCAGTTGACTGCGAGTTGTCGCTAACTCCGTAACCAGTTGGCTGTGGTCTTCCATCAACTTTGTTTTGTCACCAATCAACACCTCGATCTCGTTTTCTGAAAGGGATGAAAGAGTGAAGACTAAGAGCCTCCATTTATGCAGGTTGGGGAGCGTATTGCTTTAATGATTGTGTTTAGAATTGAATTGCCTTCCATCATGAACATCCGATTGCATGAACATAAAAGCCTACAATAAACAGCGAAAAATTTTAACCACTCCAAAAGATCAAAGTAGAGAGTAGACTCAGAACATGCCTCGCTGCCTTAAGAGGCCTTCTAGCTCCTCAAATCTCGAGTCCACCTCGTCCGCATTTGTAGGAGTGTTCTAAATGAACGAAAAATAAATTAGCAGGCCTGAATGAACGGGAAGGCGCTTTCGTGCGAAAAACCCACCCTTGAAAACTGCAGTTTCACCTGCATTTCCTTAACTAGCCTCTGTTTCTCACTTATCTCGCGAGCTAACTTTTCAGATTCTGCTACTTGAGCAGCGATTGTCTACAACAGATGAAGGTTGAGAGTTTATGCTAGGTTAAATAAGGTAGCGCGAACCGCCACAACAAAGAGATACAAACCTCATTCAGAGCCCGGAGTTTTTCGCTTGCTTGTGAGACCTTAGGGTTGGAATCGGATTTGTCCAAACTCTGACGAGCTGTTGAGATTTGATCCCTGCAGCGTAAAAGAAGTTGATAGAACGACAGTGGATTTTAAGATAATTAAAAAATAACTAACTTCAGATTTTGGAGCTCATTTGCGCCTGCCTGAAGCTGTTGCTGGAGTTGAGTTAGCTCTGTCTTTGCTGTGGATCGCTCCGAGGAGATTTGCTGAGTGGAGCTAAGCATACGCTGGAGCTCCTTATCCATCGCTACGATTCGAGACTCCGAGGAAGAGCAGAGGTCAGAGATGAGTCTGGATGTTAATTAGTGACCGGTCAGCATGCCATGCTTAGAGGGCAGGACATGAAAGTCCACGATGCGATTAGAACCATGGAAGCTTCACAATGGAATCTACTGCTACGAGCATGCTAACACAATTTTGTCTGCGCGATATAACTCAATGCCATTTGTTTGACCACAAAGAAAATTCAGGGACAGAACTACACGGAACCAATCAGAGATCGAGAAACAAGCTAAACAATCAATTTAAAAATAGCGACTAAATGCCAGTGCCTTCGAACGCAACAAAGGCATGACCAATCTATTCAAAACGCGTTAATGACGCTCACCATAAAAAGATCACCTCGCTACAAATTTCACATTTCCAAAATGTGTATGGTAAGTTGCTAGCTGAATCACGCAAAACAAATCAAGCTGACGATGATAAATAGGTCGACGTAAATTAGCTTCTTCTGTGGGGATGGTAAATGCTAGTCGACTAATACACTATAAAAATTGAGGTCTACTCACTTCTGCTTCACCTCGACACTGGCCTCAAACGCCTCCAGTTGACCCTTCAATAGTTCACCCTTCTGCCGTGTCAGTGACAGCTGAGCCTCCGCATTTTGTCGACGAGTTTGAGTCAGGATTAGTTCTTCTTTTGCCTCAGTCAGGGACTTATCAAGATGGATCACTTCTTCTTTCTGAAAATCGCCAAATGAAGTGCCTTCATTAACTACATCAGGGATGCCATGAAGCAGGCAGGTTAAAACTCGGACGACCTACCTTTGCCCTCCTCTGGTCCTCTAACTTAGAGATCTCGTCTTTATGTCGAATGATGTCGGCTTGAAGGTTTTGCAAGCGCTGTGTTAATTCGCTCGCATCTCTACTGATTGTTGGAATGCCATCAGAGGTCTGGAATAGAAGAGAAAATAGTATTGCAATTAAGGGACCTTCATGAAAAAAAAAAAATGAAAATGAATTACTGGGTGCAGGGAGGCAGTTTGTCGAGAGGTTTGCAGCTCGGAGACCACACGATCCCTTTCCTGACGAATAGAATACAACTCCTCCTGAAGTTGGCACGATGTAGAAGGCTGATTAGTTTACTACCGCAGCAAGAGAACGCTGTTTGCCCAAGAGTATCTCACCTTGGCACTGCTGAGTTCGTCCAGCTTAAGTCGCAGTTCACGACGAGTTGCCTCCAGTTGCACGTCAGCTAGATGTGTCTCTTGAGCCTTCTTGGAGCGAAGGAGCTCCAACTCCGCAGTGCGAGCGCCAATCTCCCTTGAGAGGGTCTCCATGCGAGCGCGAGCTTCCGCAATCTGAATTCGGAGAAGGCGAAATGAGTGCAAAATATGGTTTGCAAACCAAACCAGCATCAGATGGAAACCGAAGTCAACCGTAAGTTCAAAGGTGGAAGTAAGTCTGTGACAGTAATTTCTACGTAATGAGATGAACTAACCTTCGGTTGCAGGTGATCCAACTCAAAACGTGGTGAGATGGAGTGGCTGCTGTCTGATCGTTGATTCCCATCGCCCACAACGGAGGTTTCTGTGGTAAAACCGGTGAATCTGCGTTCAGAAAAGTTGTTTTTAAGGAACGAATTTAAATAAAAAAATCAACTTTAATTGTCTTTAGGCGCACTCATTATGAGATTTACTTTTCCATTGCCTTTTAAAACTTTCAACAGTCTCACGATTGGAGTCCAGGGATAGGTCCAACAGAGGGCTCAAAAGTAAACTTAAAACGGCAAAAAAGGAGGGAAACTTTGTGCCATGGCGGAAGGGAGATCGCTTACGCTTGGGAGTTTTTCCTCTCTGCTTGTAAGCGTTTTTCCTCAACGCGTCGAGAAATCTCCACCAATTCTTCTTTCCGTCGCTCCTTCTGTTGTTCCACGGCAACAATCTGGGACGCGGCAAGATATTGGGGGATTAAAAGGTCAAAGCGGGTCCTGATACTTCACTGCATAACTCAACAATAGATGCTAGGGCATCAACTCATTCACCACCCACCTCCGCTTTCAGAGCATCAAGGTGGCCAGTCAATTCTGCGATCTTTGCCTCGAGGCGATGCGATTCTGCCCTTTGGACATCGGATTGGTCAGTTTGCCTGCCATCACACACAGAAGGCGATTGAAAGGCAGATGGACCAATCAAGACGACACGGGAAGACAAAAATATTCCAACTTACGACGAGCGCTCCGCAAGTATAGATTTCACTTTGTCATTGGCGCGTACAAGCTCCTCCTTGCTCGCCAGCAGCTCACTAGTTACTCGAGTTAGCTCGCATTCTCGGTCCTGTGGAGGTGAAAAAGGATACCGAAAAATGAATGATCATAAAGTCTACGGGATCACCGAAGCAAATATCCTAACGAAAAAAGTTGGTCTAGCCTTGTTCAGTGCTTAAGTAATTGATGCAATGAGTGGGTAAAGAGCAATCGAAACGACGTATGCAGGAGGAAAGACAAGGACCACAAGTAAAGACAAGCAAGTGAGGAATACCTTTAGAAGTTTTTGCAGTTCCAGTGAAGAAGTCCTCAATTCCTGTAGCTTTGCCTGTAGAATAAAGTAGCATATATAGGAAGATGGCTACTCAATCGCGGTTTCAGTAGTATACACGAGCAAGGCTCCGGCTGCTAGACAGCATAAATACAAGAGTGAACAAAATTGTTCGTATGCGCGTCTCTTCACGGAGATGAGGGTCTTGGCATTGGGCGTTGTCATCCTTAGACTGCAAATGAACTTAAAAATTAGGCCAGGGCGTTGGCGCGATCCGCGGTGAGAACATCCCACACCAACCGATCCTGATTGCATCTTGAAATTATGGCGTTAACAAAAGTAAGCACAGGCGTCAAGTTTGTAGTGACAATTAAGCACTCAGTGAAGGCCAATAACAGTTCTAACTTCATTGCACAAACTTCCGCCCGTGAAAAGCGATGAAACTATTTATTGTGGTGCACCAAAGAGAACTACTAAAGTAGCGTCGAATTTCAACAACTTACTCTCTTCTGATGAAGCTGTTGTCGTAACTCATCGGCAACGCCCTGGAGGTGTTGAATGTAGTCTTCCAAATTGTGATGCTCGGTGACATTGCAAAGCAACTTCCCAGACGGCACTACACGAGCCACCTCCGTCACCTCGCCCGCTGAGTTATCACCATCTGGAGTAGAGAAAGGCATACAACATCAATTTCACAATCTCTGTCATGTGGGCGGTTTTAATATCATAGCCCATGCAAAAGCGTTAGAGTCAATTTGTCTCGGACACTTCGTGCGTGACTCAATGGAATCGCCACAACCACGGTTTTGCAAATTAACAGCCGCCTGACTCCAAGTTCCGACAAACCAACCATACTTCCGATTTAATTAATGCTGTCAACATCCCTTCGCTGCTTTACCTGGGGGCAAAGGAGGCATGCTGCCGCTAAATGCGACTGTGATGTTACAAGTGCAACAGGAGGTTGCATAATGGCATTCAAAAAATATCCACTTCCTTCCGTTTTAAGGACTACAAAAACAAAAAAGGGGCAACAACTCACTTGGTGTGGACAGGGACAACCGGTTGACAATTCCAGTCAACTTCGAAAGTTCCCGTTCTTGAGCTTTGAGGATGACTCGCACCTCCTCCAGATCCCCACTTTGATCTCTTTTGTCTGTGATGCATAAAAAACACCGAAATAATGGGTAAAATTCATTCTTCTGTAGAAGGAGAAGGAAAATCGACAGTACCGTGTGAAAAGTTGGGATCCTCACGCATCAACTTTCGCTGCAACTCCAAGATACCGTCGCGACATTTCCGCATCTCGGCTAGTCCTTCAGAGAGTTGCTAAAACGACAGAGAAGTGGTGTGTATTCAATGCCTTACTTAGTCGAAATCGCTGTACTGACCCGCACGGAGATTCGGCCTTAGGACGGTGACAAAGACCTGTCAATACCGTGGCCATGCAACTGAGGCGCGAGAAAAACAGGATATTGAATAACAAGTCCTATTTTCCCAATTCCTTTCCAACTCCTGAAATCCGACTGCCCTTTAGACAGCGCATGCAAAGTAACCACGAGGCATCAAAGCAGAAGCACGACACCAAACCTCCTCACATAGTCGCCATATCCTTGCTGCAATAAAAGGTTCTGACACGAAACAAGCAGTGTTTGTGGGATGAAGCGGATCCTGGGAGGCCAACCAATAATCTCCGTATTCACAGCAAAATTGAATGTGTTACTCCTCATCGCAAGCCACTTAACCAGCCACCAAACCAACCCAAACTAAGGGCCACATTTTGTGACAGTTGATCTTTACTTCCTGCTATCCCATAACTTCCATCAGTCAATGCAAGAGGTGCGACTGGATCCCAGTGGCTAGCACTCTCAGGGTGACGTGGAGGCAAACTCGTTGTTCCATCCCTGCAGATAGTCAACACTGTCATTTCTCATGCATCAAACTGCATTTTTCGATATGGCCAAGGTTCCGCTGACCTCATCTTGAAGAGCACACGCTTCCAACGAACGTCTAT